>LPNX010122417.1:61959-96713 GCA_001517045.1 Pseudotsuga menziesii
ACTTACCCTAAAACGAAGTCTATAAAGTATGGTTTACAATAAAAACACCAAGCTAGGGTTATTAACACAATGCAATTACATTATAGGCACAATATAGTTTTAAGGTTTGCAATGCATTATCTACATGTTATAATCTAACATTACATCGAATATAATGTGATGCAGGTAAAGTCGAGGGTTACGACCTTATGGAAGTCTCCATGCTATGATTTGTTTGGAAATTAAAAATGATTGTTGAAACATTATCATTTGACCCACTCATGAACAATTATTAAAACGCTGTCGTGGTCGTTTTACTTCCATGGACTGGGAGTTTAAATGGTTGACTCGACCTTCACTTTCATTAGTCTTTTCCTCGCCTTCGGGCTTGAAGCTCTGTAAACCCTCCTGGTTCATTCCCGGTCGATTCTTTCCCTACTGCCGTCGAATGAAGTTCCCATCCATTACGCTCCTTTGCAACTCTGTGTTGGAGTAAATAGCTTGGTTGTTGACAGTCTTCTAGTTGTTGATGGGATTTGGTTATACCTTTGGATTCCATTTGTCTGTTCTGTCGCAGCGTGTATGCTACCTTCGACTTCCTTATGTTTGTGATTTTCTTTGGAAAGAAACCCTTAGGTTTCGCCAGCTCGTCCTCTGCAGAACTAGGGAAGGGTTTTTGTTACCCAGCTCTTGGTAAATGACTAATTCACGGTGGCCGCTCATCTTCCAAACTCACAGGTGCGTTCAGTTTTTCTCTTTCATTTCTTTTTCAAAATAAACAAGTTTTTGAATTGCTGTCATTTTAAATAGGGTTTAATAATAATTTGACCTTGCTGCAGGTCGACCTTCCTCTATGGCATGGAAGATAACAGATTCGACTGAGGGTTCTCCGGTAAGCCCGGTTCCATCCACGGCGGTTCCTTCCTGCAGGTTCTAGGGCTGTTTACAAGTTTGTTTTTAGTTGACGAAACTTGGGGTCACCCTGGTTCATTTTTAATGTGTCTACTTGTTCCTTTTTAAAGGATTTACTTCTTTATTAGGCAGAGATGTTTCTCTGCAATCACGTCGCAGTTCTGCCTCTTTTGAAGGCTCTCTATAAGAGCAATGTTTTTGTGAATACAATGTACAGGCTGTAAATATAACTTAAATAAAAAGGAAAGGCTGCCGTGAGGTACCACGGTGTAAACTCTGTTTCGAAACCTTTTTCTTTGTGTTTTTCAGGGTTTTACCCTGGATTTGCAACGCTGTTCCTACGCTTCCCCTTTTAAATTAATAATATAACACTGCCAGTTTTTTTTTTGTATCTATTACTATATCACTTTGAGTTTTTAGGTTGTGTAACGTGTTTGGTTATTTACAGGCTTAAGACAGCCATACATGGTTTATTTATTTCACGGCCATGAGTCGTTTGTTGATATATTATTTATTTACAGTTTATTTCTAAACTGATATTCTAGGGTTTTATCCCTAACTTGTATATTTAGAGTAGACTTAAATGTTTCTTTTACTTTACTCTGTAGTTATATAAGATAATACATACTCTAATGGTTTTGTAAGTGATTTAGATATGTAATAAGCTCGAATCGAGCTGACTTTTGTGCTGTAACTTTTTATTTCATATATACTACAGGTCAAATACCTGGTTTATTTAAAAAGACAGTTTGATAAACAAAAAAATATAGAGCTTATTTTTTTACTCTGTAATGATTTTTAAGTTCTGGTCTTTAATTTATTTAACAAACTCTTTATTAATAGTTTATTTAATACATATACAAATTATATATATATACTGCAGGATTTGTGGATTAAATATCTATATTGCCTTAGTCTTTAACCTATTACTGCTTAACTTTTAAATTCATTATTGTTTATATGTTAGATAATAATAAGTAGTAATATTATTATTATTGTAATCGATAGATTTAAACTTTACAAGTTATATTTATAGTGCACAGTTATTATTTTGCATTGTGCAAAGATTAGCATTAAGCTAATTAAATTCCTGTACATTATAGCGAATATTTAAAACTCTAAAATAAATTTTACCCTATTAGTAAATTTGTTATTTACTTGTAAAGATAGATTAAATAATCTTTTAAACACTACCAGTGATCTTATTGTATATACTATAAAACTGATATCCTGTATTTATATTACATAATAGTTACAGTAAGCATTATAAATAAAGTGTGAAATGTGGAATAGAAGAAAAGAATAGATAAAAGAACTATACATGATATCACAGTTCTAGTTAGCTTGTTTGCAAGTTGAAATATCTTAACATTGCCTACTTCCTTTTATGTTCTGTATAAACAAATATTACATTTTTATACTCTGAAAAGCAACATAATTATAGCTCTGTATATTGTTCTGGTTTTGAAATAATTTCTGAAGTAAAAGATAATCCTTTGAAAACAGAAAAGAAACTTTAAAGTAGTCAATAAAAAACTCGAGACTAACTTCTACCTTCTATACTGTTCAGTAACTGATATTTTAACACCAAATACAGTAATTTATCAAAATAATAAGACACTAGTGGTTAGTGGAAAAGACTAGATAGGGAACTCGGTTGAGAAGAGTGTTGCTTCATGACACTGAGCTACTGTGCTGGAGTACGGTTTGGTGATACCAAACGTGGAAAAACACAGTCACTACTAACAGGTTTACATAGTAAGATTCAAAGATACTAATCTCTACAGAAACTAACTAGCTACTCAAACATATAAATAAACTAATCATGCAACCATTCATGCTCAGAAACATAAAGAAACAAATTGCAAAACCTGTTTTAGGCTGTGGACAACAACATCAATGGGAGGCCGTTCCTCCCTACCAACTCCTGGAGAGCACTCAGACAGCGACTTCTCAGGACCCCCGAGCTTGCTCTAGTCTCCTTGGCTGGAACTAGGTGCAGCAAAACAGATACAGTCTTCAACTTAGTATCAACTCAGAACTATCAGTTAGTTCTCTCAGCTCAAATAGCTGTAATCAGAATCAAGTTACTGCAGACATTCACTCAAAACACTTCCTTACTGTCTTTCCCTCTTTCCTCAAGGAAATTCCTGAATCACATTCCCTGAATGAATTCTTTCTGGAATAAAAACTAAGCAGCCTCAGCTCTCTTCCTTGAGTACTTTTAAAGATTGCCTAGGTCTTAGTTGGGTTAACTGTCATTTAATGAGCCACCTGCTCACATTCCACTTTCTTGGGGAATCATGACCCCAATTATAGGGAAGTTGCCACCTGCAACTTAGGAAGTGTTTGAGAATGCTGCCACTTGTCTTCTGCCTTTCCACCTAGTTCCATCCACCAGTTTGACCAGTAACCTCTTTTTAACAGCTCTCCCATGCTGTTGTCTCCATAATTTATTTATTATTAATAAAATATTCTGAATTACACTCCATAACTGTTGACTCTGCTGAGTCATCAATCCCTACTTAGGATTATTGTTTAACATAATGTCTCAGAATTAAATAAAACAAATTACATAATTTTACAAAATTGGGGTATGTGACACTAAGAAATGGGTACCAAAAGAGAAGTTCAGAACCAAAGGATTTCAGTCCTTCCTTTGATACAAATTCGATCATGTAAACCCTTAGGAGGCACATGGCTAAGACACACTCCCCGTGTAACCACACTATCTCAGAAACGCTTGGACCACTTGGGGCATTTCATTTTTAAAAGAAAAGCAGGAGTAAACCCGTTGTTGAGATTCAATCATTAAATCCCTACTCAACCAGACCCTCACGTGGATCATGTATAGGGACAAGAGTTACGCGATTCTCTGTGACTATTATTTTTGGATCGTGAACCCCCTAGAAGGAGATAAGGTAAAGGAGAATTTATAACTATTTTTATACCTCTGTCAGAGATTTTGCATGAAGGTCTAAGAAAATCCAGGGGGGGTCCCAATGCCATAAGTACTGGGGATTCGTACCCCACTCACCAAAAACGATGAAGAACCAACTTTGAAATGTGATTTAGGACCCTAGATGCTGGGTGTTTATTTTTCTTCAACATTCAGACCTAGTACTGAGTATGGATTCCCAGCCCACCAATCAGTAACAAATGTTGTAAGATAACAAACAGTAAATGCATTAACAAGTAAAGGATATTTATCAGAAGGCAGTAAGCACTTTTAAAATTGAACTTTAACCATCTAACGAGTGTCTAAGTAAGAGGAAACGACAATGCCCAGATTAACTCCCTCTTATGGTCCATCTAGTGATGAAATGTAACGTGAATATAACACTTTAAGAACGACTGTTGAAATGGAGAAATTTTTAATAGCAGAAAAGAAAGATGGACAGTAACACCATAGAATGACCTTTAACCCTTGTATGGTGACTAAAAGATAATAGCTACCACTTTCTTAGCCTACCATATGAATTTAAACAGAAAAGGAACGTGTAATGCCTCCAACATAATTGCAAAAATAGTAAAATCATTATGACATGAACACAAATAGGCCATTCGCTTCCAGAAGGAATTCTAACCATCTATTGAATGGCAGTAGAAGCAAAATAAAGAAAATGCCTCTAAAGTATGTGTATTAATACTGGAAACAATAAAAATCTAAGTAACTCCTTCGATACAAGGGTTAACAACAGACCCTAGAACCTGTCATTTCTCAAATATCATGGGATTACTTCGTCTACTTAAAAAACATTTACACGAAGCGATAAGATTATCTTATCTCTCAGTGCCCAGTAGCCAATAATAATGAAAGACCAAAAAATTCATGCTTAGACAAATTATTACAACTTCTGCTAGGAATGGGCCGTAACGCCCAATGCCATCTTACATTATGATTTTTGTACCAGTCATTAGCAGACAGACTCATCTTGTTCCACAGACCTCTATAGGAAGAACTGTGTCCACCATAGTGCCTTGCACTCATGAAGAGATTATATTTAGGAGCAGGTTACTGCTTACCGAAAATCTGAGTAGACCAAAACCATAGTGAATGCCTTGATGTACCTACCAAACGATATTAGGGTATGGTCAGTATATATGGAAGAGCGGCTGCAAGAAAGAAGGGAAGAAAAAACAATAGGAGAAGGAACTTGCATAGGTTTCACTCACCTGCTAAGGAGCTGAAGAACCAGAGAAGATGGGATGAACAAAACCCATTTACCTTATGTATAATGTGTGTGTTTACCAAGACCCTCGACCTAATCTCATCTCCTCTTGATTAGCATTTGAATTACTGGCAGTAGTAAATGCATATTTACGACTACATAGGTTGGTGGTATGAAGGAGAACCTTTCACAAAGCCTGATCCTGTACTTGTTCTTACCTGGAAATTGGACACCTTTGAACTTCAATGCTTGACCTTACAATTCACTAACAGATAGCTGGGATCACCTCGACCTTCATTGGGAAGAGGGTTGAGTAAGGTTCAACTTTGGACAGCCCACAAGTATGAAGATCTCGTGGAGTAAGGATGCGTGGTCTCCAAAGTTTTAATCCTTGTCCAAAAACCTTAGGTTAGGCACTATCAAGATTAATTGGAAAGGCATAGATAATACATATTTATTTATATATCTATTTGAACCTACTGGTGCAAACATAACTAAAGGGGGTGCAAACATAACTAAAGGGGGTGTGACCCAAAGTACTTTTTCCCAAATTCTTTTGTTCCTTAAAAACACAAACTAGGATATGATGCTTTTACCTTGAAGGATAGTTCGAGGGGTCATACCTGCATGAGTCTAGGTCGGGTGTTACCCCATCATTGGAAATCCTTTGATTGCAACCTGTCATTGAAATAAGAAGCATTATCTGAGGCTAAGTAAATAGTAATCTACCTCTATGAACTACCTCTCCACAATTTGGAACTTGGTGGTGTTTTCGCGGAGTTTAAGACATTAACATCCAATACAACTACGTGAAACTTGTTATCAACATGACTAAATATGAAGTGTGCTAGAAGAAACTTAGGGTTTCAAAAGTTTCACATATGGTATCAAAGCACAGGTTCAACCCTGTAGCCTAATGGGAATGTCTCATTTTTGCTAAATTTAGTTCTAACAGGTATTCTAACAAACTATTGGATTGTTGTGTTGTGTATACAGGAAAAATTTATGTTGTTGCAGGAGGTATCATGGATTCTCTGAATGAAAATGAGGACCAACCTGAAAACCATGAACAGCTACCACCAACCACACAACCAGCAATAGAACATTCTAAAGCAAGTCAATTTCTTGAAACTATGAGGCATTTGATCGTCGAAATACAAATCTATAAAGAAAATAATGAACAGATCAAGAAAGCTCAGGAAAAATAGCAGGAAATCAATGAGATCTTACTGCAAAGTCTACATGAAAGAAATAACAGCAAGGAACCATGAACCGAGACCAGAAGGGGTCCATAAAGGGAGGAGAGCGCAAAAATAAAGGGTGGTTCATCTAATGAGATCCATAATTCCGAAAACCAAGTCAAAACTAGCGGAAAGAGAAAGGTCAATCATCTGGAAGGTGAGTTCAAAAAGATCAAACCCACCAAATTTGACAAGGAATCCAAAATTGGGGAGGATGCAGAGGCATGGTTGCTAGACATTAAGAAATATTTTTAGATTTACAACTATTCCAGAAACATGAAATTTCGAATGGTAGTTTACAATCTAAAAGGAAAAGCTAGCATTTGGTGGCAGGATCTAAAAATCTCTCATGGACTCAAGGAGAAGAATATAGAATGGGATGAGTTCAAGAAGTTGTTTAAGAAACAATACCTATCTGAGAGTTACCACGAAAGGAAAACCAAAGAGTTTTATGAGTTAAAACTTGGCCAAATGACCATGGATGATCTCATCAACAAGTTGTTAGACTTGCTGCAGTTCGTACCCTATATCAGGGAAGAAAAGGTGAAGGTGCAAAGTTTCCTAAGCTACTTACCGTAGTCTTACAAGGACAGGATTGAATTTGACAATCCAAATACCTTGGATGAGGTGCTGAGGAAAGCAAGGCTATGCTTTGAGCAGTATAAACAGCGGAATGATCTCTCCAAAACATGGAAGGACAAGAAACAAGAGAAGTTCAACCAATGAAAGAAGGGCTTCAAACCACCACCATTCAGAAATACACCAAGAAATTTCCAAGGAAGCTCTTACAACAAAAATGGACAGCCACCACCAAAAGGTGTTAAGTCGACCAATCTGGGAATAAAAGGGGCTCATGGGGCTCCTAAAGAACCTCTGAAATGCTAGGAGTGTGGAGAACCCCATTTGCGAAGGAATTTTCCATGCTTCAATGGGGTAAGAAAGATGTTTCACAACATTCAAGAAGCATCTACTGTTGGTGAAATTGGCGAGAATTACCACAGAATTAATGTAGCCATGAAATATCAGCAAGCCGACCATCAATCTGCTATAGTGGAAATCGAAGGTATTGTCTCTAATCACACCCTTGCTATATTAATTGATCCAGGAGCTACTTTAAGTTACATTACTCCAAGGATGATGGAGCTTTGCCAACTCACTAAGGCAAAGCATGCGAAACCATGGTTGGTTCAGTTGGCCACAGGGGCTAAAAGGAAGGTAACTAATTTTATTGCTGATTGTGAAGTTAAATTACAAGATCATAAATCTAGAATTGACTTAAATATTTTACCCTTGGGATATTACGACATGATAATAGGCATGGACTGGCTAGAAAGAAATAAAGTAGTGTTGAGCTATTTTTCAAAGACTTTTACCTATATTGCGGAAGAGCAGATCCTTTGGACAGTAAAAGGCATACTCAAACCAGTCTCGGTAAGACAAATTTCTGCTATGCAGTTGAAGAAATGCATAAGAAAGGGCTGCAAACTCTATGCAGTTAGGGTTGCTAACCTACTCCTCAACGAAAATCATACACTTTTAAAACAACACCCTATTCTAAATGAGTTCCCTGATGTATTTCCAGAGGAAATACCAAGTTTACCCCCTCAACGAGAAATTGACTTCTCCATTAAGCTTCTAACTGGGTCTGCAACCGTGTCAAAAATACCTTACAGGAGGAGTATTCCAGAACTGACTGAACTAAAAATTCAGTTGCAAGAACTGTTAGATAAAGGGTATATAAGGCCTAGTGTGTCTCCCGTGGGTGCACCAGTCTTGTTTGTTAAGAAAAAGGATGGAACCTTAAGACTCTGTATTGACTACCAGTAGTTAAACAAAGTAACCATCAAGAATAAGTACCCCCTACCTAGGATTAACGATATGTTTGATCAAGTAGGGGGAGCGAGAGTTTTCTCCAAGCTAGACTTACGATCTGGCTATCACCAGATTCAAATTAAAAATGAGGACACAAACAAGACCGCCTTCAGGACCCGGTATGGACACTACGAGTTCGTAGTGATCCCCTTCGGTTTAACAAATGCTCCTGCCACATTTATGTGCCTAATGAATGGTATTTTCAACAAGTATCTAGATTAGTTTGCACTAATATTCATTGACAATATCTTGATTTACTCTAAAACGAAAGAAGAACATCAACATCACCTATGGATAGTGCTACAAACTTTAAGGGAGCACCAACTGTATGCCAAGCTGGGGAAGTGTGAGTTTTTCAAAACTGAAATTCAGTACTTAGGTCATGTTATATCCAAGGATGGAATTGCGATAGATCCACAAAAAATAGAGGCAATATCTGACTGGCCCGTGCCCAAGGATGTAGCCGATATTTGGTCATTCATGGGACTTATGGGCTATTATCGGAGATTTATCGAAGGATTTTCTAGGATTTCCTATCCCATTATCTCCCTACAGAAAAAGGGAATAAAGTTCGTTTGGTCATCAAAATTCCAAGAAAATTTTGACAAACTTAAAGAATTATTAACCAAAGCACATGTCTTAAAAGTAGCAAACCCCCTTAAAGACTACACAGTCTGTACAGATGCCAACAAAAAAGGAGTGGGAGGAGTTCTGTCCCAGGAGGGACATGTGGTTTGTTATGAATCTCGTAAGTTAAAATATCATGAGCATAACTATGTAGATCATGACACGAAATTAACAGGCGTGGTGCATGCTCTAAAAATATGGCGCCATTACTTATTGGGGAAGAAATTTTTGCTGCTAACTGATAACACTTGTGTGAAGAATTTATTTATGCAGTCAGGTCTAAATGCCAGACAAGCACGATGGATGGCCTTCCTCAGTGAATTCAATTTCAAGGTAAGGCATATAAAGGGTAAGGAAAACAAGGTTGCAGGCGCGCTGATTCAGAGAACTCGTGGAATTAGTGAGGTAATCTTGAGTCAGCCCAAGAGTGACCTCTTGGACAAAGTGAAGACAACAAGTACTCAGGATGTTGATTATGCAAAACTACTTAGTGAAATACATGATAACGAGATAAACTTAAATGGGACAGCTTTTAAAGTCAACCAAAAGGGTCTTTATTTGGTTTAAGGATAGGTTGTACATACCAAAAAGTTTGGAAATCAAGCTATTTATTTTAAATGAGATGCACAAACCCCCATTTGTAGGTCATCCCGGTTACCAGAAAATGATAACTGCTCTGAGAAAGCAGTTCTTTGGCCAAGTTTAAAATCTGATTTAGTGGAGTATCTGTCTAAGTGCTTAGAGTGCCAGCAATTTAAAACAGAGCATAGACATCCAGCTTGTTTATTACACCCTTTACCAGTACCTTAGTGGAAATGGGAGATCATATCTTTAGATTTTATCACTGGTTTACCTAGAACACAAAAACAGCATGATTCCATCATGGTATTAGTTGACAAGTTAAGCAAGTCTACACATTTCATTCCAGTGAAATCAACACATAAGGCAGCAGATATTGTGGAAATATTTTTAAAGGAAATATTTCGATTGCATGGTGTGCCAAAAATTGTAATATCAGATAGGGATGTAAAATTTACATCAAACTTATAGAAATCTTTATTTGCAGGATTAGAAACTAGGATCAACTTTAGCACCAGTTACCATCCTGAAATGGATGGGCAGACAGAACGTACCAACCATACCATCGAAAACATGTTAAGAATGTATGTTATGAAAAGACCCACTAAGTGGGAGGACTATTTACATCTGGTGGAGTTCTCTTATAACAACGGTTACCAAGCCTAAACTAAATTGAGTCCATTTGAAATATTGTATGGAAAAAAATGCAATACCCCCATCAGTTGGGATAACCCTGTGGACTGTATACTAATTGGACCTGAGCTGTTACAAGAGATGGAACGAATAGTTCATGAGGTGTAGAAAAATTTAGAAGCAACTCATGGTCAACAAAAGAGCTATGCAAACTTAAAGAGAGAACATAAAGAGTTTTGTGTTGGCGACCATGTGTACCTATGGGTCAAACCTAAGAAGAGTTCCCTCATGCTGGGGAGCTGCACGAAACTAGCTCCAAGATTCTGTGGACCTTTCCAAGTCCTAGAGAGAATCAAACCCGTAGCTTATAAACTGGCCCTACCTATTCATTTAAGGATTCATAACGTTTTCATGTTTCATTATTAAAGAAGTATGTATATGATTTTGCTCACATTATCGATTGGAATGTGGTACAGGTGGAACCTGAAGGAGAATTTGTGGAGAACCTCCTGCGATAAACAATGAGAATGCAAAAATATTGGAGCACAGAAGATATTTTATTGATCGCGGGCCACTTTGAGGGGGAAACCTCCTTTGAGCAATCTCAATACCAAATAACTCTTTAGTGCTTTCAATAGCCTCAACACATACTTATATACTAAGTCTAATCTAAACAACTATTACTCCACATGCATGTGGGATAATGAAACCTATGAACCGGACGACTTAACAACTATTACTTACTCCCCATGAATGTGGGATAATACATCATACTAATTGGACTGCTTACAAAGCATATGCATCCGAAAAAATATACCAACAAAATAAAGAGGGGGGTTGACATGAGTTCTTAACATCCCCTTCCTCTTATAAAAAGCTTTGTCCTCAAAGCTTTAGATGTGGAAACAGCTACTAAATATGAAGGAGGGGTTCCCATGTAGGATCCTCTGGTTGCATGTTGGGTCACTGAATTGAAGACCTTTGTGATGGACCGAGAGAGAAGCTGATAAGTGTTCTTATTGAGGATGGCCTCTGAATTTGAAATGATGGATCAGTTAGTAACCCATTCTGGTAAAACAATTTGTGCACTGATGTTGGCGTCGATCACTTGCTAAATGCAAGAAGGAGGAAGTGCCAATTTATAAGCAACATACCCAATCTTTTGAAGAACTAGATATGGGCCAGAGATATTTGGAGTGAGTGTTTGATTCCCTTTGTCTTTCATGGAGGATTGCTTGTAACACTGCAGACGAAGAAAAACCATATCACCAACTTGAAAAGTGCACTCAAAACGGTGTTGATCAGCCTGTTGTTTCATGCGGGCTCTTGTCAGGTGAATATTGTCCTACAGGAGGTGAAGAATCTGATGTCAGTTTCGAAGAACCATGTCAATTGCCTAAACTGGTGAACTACTGGGGGTGGATGGGAGGAGTACTGGAGGTGTGTGACCATAGACTTCTTCATATGGAATCATTTTAGATGTAGTATGCTAGGAATTATTGTACCACTATTCAGCGAGAGGGAGCCACTGTTCCCACTGATGTTGTTCTTCAGAGATGAAACAACAAACATAATTTTCCCAATATTTGTTGATGACTGTAGTTGGACCCTCTATTGGTGGGTGAGAAACTGAACTCATATGTAGTTTGCTGTTAGGGAGGTGAAAATGACTTGTGAAATTTGAGTTGCGGTCTGAGACAATGGAATAAGGGATTCCATGAAGAAGGAATATCTGGCCATGAAAATTTGTGCTATTGAAGAGGTGATATATGGATGGAGTGTAGTTTCACCCTTATGGTGCTGACAAGGAACACATTCGGAAACCATATGTTGAATTTCAGGTTGCACCCCCTGCCAAAAGAATTTACGGCACGCCAGCTCATATGTTTTGATGAACCCAAAGTGCACTGCCAATGGAGAAGCATGGAGTTCATTAAAGACTGCATGTTTAAGGTCTATGCTCTGGGGAAGCACCAGACGACCCTTGTATCTCAGAGAAAATCCATCCCAAGAGGAATACGGTACCACAAAAGGGTTACTGGCCAACTATTGGTTGACTTTAGATATTGAGGATTCATTGACATAGCCTTGCTGAAGAGAGTGTAACCAAGTTGGAAGAGGCATAGAAATAACTGAAAGAGAAACATGGGCATCGAATGTGTGGAGAAGAGCATCCACCACAAGATTGTCCTAAGCCTTCTTATAGTCATAATCCCTGAGTTTGAGAACCCATTTTGGTTGTGTTGGGGAAGAGACCCATTGTTCCAGGAAATATTTCAAACACTGGTGAGCAGTCCTGATGCCGAAAGGATTCTCTAAGAGGGATGGCCACCACTTTTGTACTGTGTGCAAAATAGTCATAATTTCATTCTCCTATGTAGAGGTGGATAAATTATTTCCAGGAGTGCATTTGGCGATGAAGGCAATGGGATGTTCATCTTGAAAGAGGACAACCCCAAGTCCATTGTAGTAAGCATCACGCTCAGGAGTGAAGAGCTGGGAAAAATAAGGCATCTAAAAGGTGCATCAAAATGAAAGATCCAAGGGAGTAGTTGAGACTGCTAAAGGTTGCATCTGAATGAAATGGAGCTGAGCGATGACACCATGTGAACTTTTCTTAAGAATATTTTCCATGCGATGCAAACTGATGAGGCTGAGAGACCCTGGTTGTAAGCCCCGCAATGTGTGTTTGGTACCATTGATTGAAAAGTGCATCCAAATTTCAGCAAAATCCCATAAAATGGGTCCAAGTGTGTGTAACCATTGAGTGCCCAAAACCACATCACATCCACCTAAGGGCAAGGAAAACATGTCAGAGCACAAGTTATAATCTCCCATAGATATGTGCACATTACAGCACTTCCCTTTGCAAGGTAAGGTGCCACCATTGGCAATCATGACTTCAAACCTGGAGCAAGGATGGATGAAACAATCAGCTTGTTTGGTGATCCTCGGGTCAATGAAGTTGTGAGTGCTACCAGAATCAATGAGTATTGTAAGAGGGAGTTTTTTGAAGAACCCTCTGACCCACATTATTTGAGGGGTGGTGAATCAGGCTAAGGCATGGAGAGATATCTCTGGTTGGTCCTCTAGAGGAGGAAGTTATTGAATGTCACCATCATCATCTATGGGATCCTGAGAATCATAAAAAATTTCAGGTGCTGGTGGAGAATCCACATCTAAGAGATAGAGCTTTTGCTCAACACATCTATGTCCCCGAGTGAATTTCTCGTCACAATTATAACAAAGCCCTTTTTCCTGACGTTCCTGCATCTCTGCTTCAGACAAATGCTTGATAGCAGTGGTTCTAGGAGCTGGAAGATTTTGGGTTCTTTGAGGAACCATAGGTCTGAATGGAACAAGAGTGGATTTGGAGCATTGTGGAGCCCGGATCTTGTCCTCTGCTAGCTTAGCCAATCCAAGGGCTTCCATCATTGTGCGGGGGCAAAACATTTTAACCTCAGAGTGTATTACATCCTTCAAACCACTGATAAAACAACTAAGGTAGAATGCAACAGGCAATCCCTCGGTGTGATTGGCGGGTTTCTCAAATTCTGTTTGATACTCCTATAGAGTGCCAGTTTGGCAAAGTTTGGTGAGTCTTCCTGTGAAGTCATCAAAAGCAATAGGACCAAATAGATGCAAGAGGAGTTGGGAAAATTATGTCCAGTTTGGCTCGACATGAGCCTTGATGTACCAATGAAACCATTGAAGTGCTTCATGTTCCAAATAAAAGGATGCAAGGGATACTTTATTGAAATCAAAAGTGTTATGCAGAATGAAATATTGTTCTGCCCTATAAATCCATCCAGTAGGATCATCACCATTGAAGCGAGGAAAATACAGCTTCGGCCCGTGGTAGTGGCTAAACACTGAGAACCCAGTGTTTGTAGAAGACTCAAGATGGCAGCATTTGTCCATGGGTGAATGCTGATGATTGAGGCCGAGAAATTTTTGATCGAGATCCTCAAGTTTGGACTTGATGGCGGCAAGTTCTTCTTCCATTTGTGTATTTTCTCCAGCGCGGGTAACAACCATAAGCAGATTTTTTTTTTAAGGTAATAGGTAAAAAAGCAAAAAATGGAGAGGGTTTTAGAAAAGCAGATGTTTGATTTGGGAAAAATTTTAGGGGGTAATTGGGGTTTTACGGGGTTTTGGACGCTTTTTTAAGGACAAGAAGAAGAAAATGTGAATTTCAGAGGTGGGATGAAGGAATTGGAAAATTTATCAAAGAGGGACAAGGAAGCAGAATTGGAAAACGAACACTGTGGAAAAATTTGAAGGCGATTGGGTGAGAATCAGAGAAGTTATGACAAACTTTAAAAATTGACAAATATGGAATTTTGGCTTTAAAGAAATGAAATTGGGAATAGGGTCCTCAATGAAGGAATATGCAGAATGGTATTACGAGGGTGACAGTGAAATTTCAAAGGAAATGGAGCTAAATCATGGAAGATATGGCTGAAAAATAGAAATTTATCAACTGTAAATAGAGATGGACCCCAGGTATAATTAGCTTCCTATTGGTTCAAAGGTAGTCACTCGGCCACCAAGGCTGTCTTAGGCTTGAGTATTGGGGCAGTACCCCTCACTTCACGGCGCAGGTAAAACTGCTAATCACTTGGCAAAAAATGAAATCTCTTTGGTTTTCCTCACGGATGGGAATCTAGTCAATCTGGTGGAGGTCGTTTCCCTTTTCTCTTGGCAGGTCCTCTCAATGGCCAGCTACTTCGGGGTTCCTGTGGTACTCCTCACAATGAGTTTTAGGGCTATGCCCAAGTACTTCCGATAGTTAAGCGAATAGGGTGTATTCCCTGATCCAAATGAAAAATACTGCTACAAGAAGAAGAACTACTGCAATAATCATAGTGCCAAAAAAAATGTGGCAGAAATTCCACCCAATGCTCAAAAACCCGTAATTAGAGCTAGGGTTTTTAGAGGAAAACTTTTAAAATGAGAATAACGTGATCTAGATTGCTCAGAATCGCTATTATAGCCTGTTTTAGGAACTGTAACAACCTTTCTGCTTCTACCCACGAGATCGGAATAGAAATCTGGGCACCTGGTCAAAATATT
Source organism: Pseudotsuga menziesii (assembly GCA_001517045.1). Lineage (NCBI taxonomy): Eukaryota > Viridiplantae > Streptophyta > Pinopsida > Pinales > Pinaceae > Pseudotsuga > Pseudotsuga menziesii. The sequence continues at coordinate 77,051 of LPNX010122417.1, forward strand.
TTCGCTCCGCAATTCCCGCGGCCGTCACCGAAATTATGAAAAATTGCTGATTTTAAATCCACAATATATCCACTTTTAGGACTCCAAATGAAATGATTTGTTTTTTGAAACTGTGTATTTTTGAAAGATGAATTCAGATATGCAACCTTTTTCTTCTTATTCTATGCAAAAAGTTTCAAAAAGTGATCTGAAATTCGCTGCCCAATTTTGCCCTCTTTTTTTGAAAAGAAAAAAAAAATTCCCACTTGTGCCAAGGAAAGTGCTCTGATACCAAATGTGGAGAACCTCCTGCAATAAACAATGATAATGCAAAACTATTGGAGCACAAAAGATATTTTATTGATCGCGGGCCACTTCGAGGGGGCAACCTCCTCTGAGCAAGCTCAATACAAAATAACTCTTTGGTGCTTTCAATAGCCTCAACACATACTTATATACTAAGTCTAATCTAAACAACTATTACTCCACATGAATGTGGGATAATGAAACCTATTAACCGGATGACTTAACAACTATTACTTACTCCCCATGAATGTGGAATTATACATCATACTAATTGGATGGCTTACAAAGCATATGCATCCGACAAAATATACCGACAAAATAAAGAGGGGGTTGACACGGGTTCTTAACAGAATTTTAGGTGGAACCTTCACACATTCTAGACAAGAAATAAATAGTACTTTGGAACTAAGTCATCACTCAGGTTAAGGTGCAATGGAAGCACTTTATCCCTGAGGAGGCGACTTGGGAGCTAGAGGAAGAAATGTGAATAAGGTATCCTAGCTTGTTTCTCGAGCCAATGAGAGAAGACTAACACTGAGGACAGTGTTCAAAATAAGGGGGCGTGGATGTAATATCCCCCAAAGTACAAAATTTAAATTGCAGTTATATTTGCTATCTTTTATTGTTTAATAAATTTGGCTGATAGAAAATCTGCCAAAGAGTCCCGGAAGGAATATGTAATAAAAAACCCTTGGGGTTAAAAAACAATGAAAACAATAAAGTGGGAATATCCAGGTTAAATGAGGAAACCTGCATGAAACAGTAAAGGACAAGACCAGCTAGCTTCAGGGAACTGGAAATAGGTATCAGGAGTGCATAAATAACACAGACACCCGCTAGAACTCAGGGATATTATTAGCTACGGAAATTCCGTGAGGAAGAGGAGGGGGCTAATGAGAAAAAGACCTAGGCAATAAAATTTTGGGGATAAAAGAAAAAACATATGGTGGAGGAAGGACACTATTTAGTACGCTGGAAATACTCTTGCTGTGTGAGAATCTGGTGTTAGGCAAGAGGGTCTGATAGCAGACTGAGATCCAAAGCTCGAGTTAGTCATCCTTATTGTTGTCATGCATGGTTTGGCTCGGGGGTGACCAAGTAGTAGCATAGCTAAACCTAGTCTACTGTTGGGAGGAACGTGGTTTTTTCCACCATATTCTAGAATTTAGATTTATAGGTTTTTTATATAAAGATTTCGTCATTTAAAGGAAGATTTACAAGTTCTATTATATAGAGATTTCATTGTTTGAATGAAGATTTATCAATTTTTGTTATATAGAGATTTCATTGTTTTAATAATGAATTATCAGTTCTATTATATAGATATTCCATTTTTTAAATGAAGATTTACCAGTTCTATCACATAGAGATTTCATTGTTGGAATAAAGAGTTGCCAGTTCTGATTTATAGAGATTTTGTCGTTTGAATGAAGATTTACAAGTACTGTTAGGTAAGGGAATTTATTGTTGAACGAAGAGTTACAAGTTTCTTTTATATAAAGTTTTCGTCCTCTCAATGAAGACTTACCAGTCCTATCATATAGAGATTACTTTAGTATAAATAAAGATTTACAGGTTAGTATGTATAAGGATTTCTTTGTTTCAAAGAGGATCATCTATGTTGAACCTAAGTATGGTACGAAAACCTAACTGAAGGAACCCGGCTTAGTTTATGATCATTATTCTCTATAAAACTTTTACCCGACTATTCCATAGCTGCCATAGAAGAGTTAAATGAAAAAACCCAGTCAGCAGAATGCTCTTTACTATCTGGGATATTGGGTTATACTAGAAAATCCAATAGAGAAGATGGAAACTGAAGGCACAAAGCTATGGGGATGAATCATTTCACTGTGATTTCAGGATTTCTCCTTTAGCATGTTCGCTGAAACTTACTAAAGTCACGGTCAAAACCAAATAATTGCACCACTTAGGTAGCTAGTAAAATGTTTGCACTATACATGCAGTCCAAGAAAACATCTTATAAACCGGTTAAACCCTACCTTTGAAATCTATCTAGAAGGGAAGCATGCCATGGCCCTAACCCACAAGCAGAGTATTGGACAATCTAAGAAATGGGTACATAAGGAGAAGTTCATAACCAAAGGATTTCAGTCCTTCCTTTGATACAAATTCGATCCTGTAAACCCTTAGGAGGCACACGGCCAAGCCACACTCCCCATGTAACCGCGCTATCTCAGAAACGCTTAGACCACTTGGGGAATTTCCTTTTTAAAATAAAAGCAGGAGTAAAACCCTTGTTGATATTCGGTCATCAAATCCCTACTCAACTAGACCCTCACACAGATCATGTATAGGGATACCAAGAGTTACGCGATTCTCTGTGACTGTTCTTTTTGGATCGTGAACCCCCTCGAAGGAGATAAGGTAAAGGAGAATTTATAACTATGTTTATACCTTTGTTAGCAATTTTGCATGACGGTATAAGCAAACCTAGGGGGGGTACCAATGCCAAAAGTACTAGGATTCATACCCCACTCACTGAAAACGATGAAGAACCAACTTCTAAACGTGATTTAGGACCCTAGACACTGGGATTTTCTTATTCTTTGACATTCAGACCTGGTACTGAGTATGGATTCGCAGCCCAGCAATCGGTAGTGAATGCCGTAAGATAACAACCAGTAAATGAATTAACAAGTAAAGAAGATTTATCAGAAGGTAGTAAGAACTTTTAAGCTGACCTTTAACCATCTAACGACTGGCTATGTAAGAGGACGTGACAATGCCCAGATTAACTCCCTCTTACGATCCATCTGGTGACAGAATGTAACGTGAATATAACACTTTAAGCACGACTATTGAAATGGAGAAATTTTTAATAGGAGAGAAGAAAGATGGACAGTAACATCGTAGAATGACATTTAACCCTCTATCTAGTGACTAAAAGAGAATAGCTACCACTTTCTTAGCCTACCATACGACTTTAAAAAGGCAAAGGAAGCTGTAATGCCTCCAACATAATTGCAGAAACAGTAAAATCAGCATGACAGTAACACAGATAGGCCATTCGCTTCCAGAATGAATTGTAACCATCTATCGGATGGTAGTAAAAGAAAAATAAAGAATATTCCTCTAAAGTATGTGTATTAATACTCGAAACAATAAAAATATTAGTAACACCTTTGAGACAAGGGTTAACAACAGAGCCTAGAACCTGTCATTTCTCAGATATCATGGGATTACTTCGTCTACTTAAAAACAGTTTACACGAAGCTATAAGATTATCTTATCTCTCAGTGCCCAGTAGACAACAATAATGAAAGACCAAAAAAATTCATGCTTAGACAAATTATTACTTCTTCTACTAGGCATGGGCCATAACACCCAGCGCCATCTTACATTATGAGTTTTGTACCAGTCATTAGCAGATGGACTCGGCCTGTTCCACAGACCTCTACAGGAAGAAATGTGTCCACCTTAGTGCTTTACACGCATGAAGAGATTGTATTCAGGAGCAGATTACTGCTTACCAAAAATCCAAGCAGACCAAAACCATAGCGAAGGCCTTGTTGTACCCACCAAACGATATTAGGGTATGGTCAGTATACATGGAAGAGCGGCTACAAGAAAGAAGGGAAGAAAAAAGGATAGGAGAAGGAACTTGCATAGGTTTCACTCACTTGCTAAGGAGCCGAAGAACCAAAGAAGACTAGATGAATAGAACCCATTTACCTTATGTCTAATGTGTGTGTTTACCAATACCCTCGACCCAATCTCATCACCTCTTGATCATCGTTGGAAGTACTGACAATAGTAAATGCATCTTTACGACTGCACAGGCCAGTGGTATGAAGGAGAACCTTTCACAAAGCCCGAGCCTGTACTTGTTCTTACCTGGAAATTGGACACCTTTTAACTTCAATGCTTGACCTTACGGTTCACTGACGGATAGCTAGGATCACCTTGACCTCCATTGGGCAAAGGGTTGACTAAGGTTCAACTTTGGACAGCCCACAAGTATTAAGATCCCGTGGAGTAAGGATGTGTGGTCTCCAAGGTTTTGTGCCCTGTCCAAAAAACTTGGGTTAGGCACTATCAATATTAATTGGAAAGGCATAGATAATACATATTTATTTATATATATATTTGAACCTAATGGTGCGAACATAACTAAAGGGGGTGCGACCCAAAGTACTTTTTCCCAAAAATTTTTGTTCCTTAAAAACACAAACTAGGATATGCTTCTTTTTCCTTGAAGGATAGTTCGAGGGGTCATACCTACATGAGTCTAGGCCGGGCGTTACCCCATCATCATAAATCCTTTGACTGCAATCTGTCATTGAAATAAGAAGCATTAGCTGAGGCTAAGTAAACAATAATCTACCTCTATTAACTACCTATCCACAATTTGGAACATGGTGGTGTTTTCACAGAGTTGAAGACATTAACATCCAATACAACTATATGAAACTTGTTGTCAACATGACTAAATATGAATTGTGCTAGAGGAAAGTTAGGGGTTCAAAAAAAAAAAATGTTGGGTATTTTGCATTCACATTCTTCAACTATTTCTCAAAGTCATTTTTTGAGTTTTGTTCTTCCTTTCAAATAGCTAGGTCAAGGAATCAAACATCTCTTTCGGTGTCTTTAGGGAAGACATTTGTTGTATAAGGTGATTCATGATTGAATCAGCAATGATCTTCTTGGCCTTGACCAATTTCTTCTTGTGTAAGGCTTTTAGCCTCATCCCACTCTGGAACTGGAACCTCTCTACTTATGTGGGTGTCAAATTCATTTCCTTCAAGAACTAGTTAGATCCTATACTTCCATGCTTGGAAGTTGTCAACTTCACCAAGCTTATCATCAAGTTGATGTGATAGATCACTTTGAAATGAGAACCTCAAATGAAAATAGCAAAATATTAGATCTTACCGATTTGAGGTGTTCGTCTTGATTCTGGAGCTGGCTGATCTAGGGTTTGTTAGGGAAACCCTAATTTTCAACACATGGAATCTTTCATATCTGATTGGATATAAAGATATACCTCTTCAAGGTGAGCTTTCCAATGTACTCATTTTTTTAAAATAGGGGACGGAATCTCTCGGAACAGGAAGCCCTAGTTTTCCAATTTCTTCTACAAAAATGCCTAATACTGTTTCTATGATATCTATGACATTACGGATCCTCTATCTCTAAAACTTCATACTAAGGTATCCTCACTTGTCCCTATTCCCACACCATAGGTTTCATCAGAATTGGTTTTACCAATTCGGACTTATGATCGTTTTCCCAAGGTGACCTGTTTTGGGATTGTTCAGCATAGCCAAGTTGTGCAGACGTCCATGTGTTACTGTTTCATATTCGGGATTTAAAAATTCAACAAAATAAAGTACAGTCCGTTTGATTTTTGTAACATCTTGAGAAGTTTCATTTGGACCTTTGTATCCTAAGATATAGCAATTCTCCCCATGTGTCATGTTTAGGGATGAACCATGGAAGAGGCTAGAACCCTAACTTAGAGGGATCATAGCTCCTAGATTATAGTGAATCTGAGGCTAAACTTTGGACACAGTGTAAATTAGGATTTTATCTTTATCCTGTAAAATATTTTTCTCCTGATACTTCTCCAATCCTGAGATATAGCAAATGTACCAAAACTTATCATTTTTAGTATTTGGGTTTTTTCGAGCTCGAGGTCAAACTAGGGTTTGACTTTATCGTAGTTACACCCAACCAAAAATATCGACCCATGTCTCTAAAATTCAATTTTTATGAGGAGAGAAATCCTATGCCAGGCTCACTCAAAAATTCCTCTTCTCTAAGAATCCCTAATTTCCCACACCAAAAACTAAAAATGTCTGAAATCGAATTCCGCTTCGACAGAAAGATGTGCCCTTAAATGGAGATTTATCCTAGCATACGTTTGCAGCTGCAAAATGTCTTCTTCTCAGGTTAGCTCTGATACCATGTTAGATTTTTATCATTCAAGCTAGCATTATGATCTTAGGATCTTTAACTGAGAGAATAACATGCACAACAATAAACACAAGAGACAAGAGACACAAAGAATTTTCCTTGGGGAAACCATAAAGGAGAAAACAATGAAACTTCCTCAGAGATAGAATCAGCACCAAAAGTAAAACCCGAAAACATAAAGATGATCTCCTGACAGCAGTAGTCTCTCTCTTGTCCAAACAACTTCTCTCTCACTCATGTGCCCCAGTGAGTGAGTGACTGTGTAATAAATAGAGAGGATCACTCTCTATTTATATTATTTCGTTCACTTAATTTCCACTTTAACACATCGGCTCCACTTAACAAATACTTACTAGGTCCGACATCTCTAGGAGAGTCTAATAACCCTAGTGCCACACAACTGTGGCGATTTTAACCCTTGATCAATAGGATGGTTACCCACAATGACTTTACATGACTTGTTCACATTATAGAAACTCCCGATCAGAACATTGGGGCATGAAATGACTCAATTACATTACAAACACTTCCCGAAATAAACATCGGGGTACAATACATAAGATATACAAGTGAATACATTCCGAAGTTACAATTACATCAACAAAAATTGTTTTGCAAATTGGTGCATGTGACATTAATAATGTGGCATTTGACATTCAACAAGGTATTATCAGATTGTGATGTATATCAATTTTTACATTTCATATCAATGTTCAGCAAGGATTATACCGCATTGTGACATTGGTCATAAGTTATATGCCTAATATGAAAAGGGTTATGCTATGTTCTCACATTCATTCACGATTAAAAAATGATATACACCTACACAACCCAAGATGTGATACATTAATAACGTGACATTCAACGTTCACATTGTGATGTATATCATGTGTTAGTTTGCATTACGACATTCATATATGGTTTTGTGGATGGCTTTGTCATATTCTAATGTTTATTAAGGTTATGTTGCATTCTGACATTCATTATGGGTTGTCACATTCTGATGTTTATTAAGGGTTATGTTGCATTGTGAATTTCATCCATGGTACATTCCGTAATGGCTTTGTCGCATTGCAAAATTCATTGAGCTTTCATTGGATTGAAACAGTCCACCATTGTACACTCCTTAATGGTTTTGTCACATTGCGACATTCATCGAGAGTTATGTTGGATTTTGACATTCATAGAGGAATATATTGGATTACGAAATTTATTGATAATTATGTTGTATTGCGGCATTCCTCAATAGTACATTCCTTAATGGTTTTGTTGCATTGGGACATTCATCGCAATGATCAAAACATTTATTCATGGATGTTGAAATTCACCATTCCTCAATGCTTGTCTCATATTATTCACTGGCATGTTGTGTGTGTGTGTGTGTGTGTGTGTGTATATATTCGTTTGAAAAAATAAATGGTTTAAACCATTCATGTTGTATTACTTTTATTATATTATTTTAGATAAATATAATCTTCAATTAAATTATTCATATTTTTTAATATTGTAATGTCCCCAAAAATCATAAAATAAAATAAAAAAGTTAGGCTAGTAAAATAATACAATCCAACGACATTATTTAAACATCTGTGGAATAATACTTGGTTATGTACTGAACCTGAATGTCGTAAGCTTTTTTTTCCTCTACTGATTTTCATGTTGGATGATGATGTGTTTATTTGATGATGATATATTACTTGTACTTGTTTGTTTGGCTATTCTTCCTAATTACTAAATGTGTACAGTTGTCGATGCTTGTTAGATTTACATTTTACTTCTTATTTATATGTCTTAATTTTAATTTATGGTTTTATTCTTTAAAAAGGCTGACTTGCCTTCATTTTTCAAGGGGTGGAGTGGTAAGGTTTATCGCTTGAGGGTCCACTCAGAATGGTAAGGATTCCTAATGCTTTAAGGGGCTTGCTTTGTTCACTGCGAACTAATGTAGGCTCCTACTATTGTGCAGGTTATTCCAGCGGTGAACTCTATCTTTGACCGTGAAAAAATAAAGACATGCTGCAGCACTACATCTATACTACACTATCATGTTCAAAGCTTGTGAAAGGAGGACTAAATTCCTAGACCTAAGTGTGCCTAAGTCCTATGTTTATGGAAGAATGAACTAAATGTATGGAAATAACTTTATGGTAAAAAGTATTATGTTTAAGGTTTAAAACCTTATATACCTTGATATATATTCTATAATTTGTAAGCTTTATGGTATAAGGCATAGGGTTTATGGAAAGATCCATATGCCATTGAAAACCTTGTGAAAAGTTCTTTGGAAAACTATAGGGTAAACATATTTGGTCTATGGCATATTTCATATGCCATACAACTTTATTTTACCGTGGCATTTGAGGGTTTTTCTATGGGCTTAACGTCGGGGTGGTGGACTATGGAATTTCCTCTTGAGCTTGACTATAGCTCTGTGGGTTTTGATTTCATGGATAGTGGAGGACAAGGTGGTGCCTTAATTTCTTCTGGGGAAGTGTGGGAAAGAATCATCAAGATTTTGTTAGGGATGGAACACGATCCATTTGGTCTCTCTCTGTCTTGGTTGGGTGGTCTCAAGCTGTCAAGAGCTATGTTGCACAAAGAAACAACCTTCCCACTCTTATGTAAGGTAATATTTTGACATTGTATTCATACTGTAGGGTTTGGTTGATTTCGTTAATGCTTGCATACTTCTCATGGATTTTGTGTATTTGGTTTTGCAGGTGGAAGAGGGTGGCTCAAACATGGCTTTGATGGTGGCTCCTTATGTGTCCTACACAACCTCTCTGCAGGTAAGTCCCAGAAAATGCAAAGGCCCTTACCTCTGTGTGTTTGTTTGTGGTAGAGTTTTAAACTCTAGGTGGAGAAAATGCATTAGTTTTGTTGGTTGGGGTTTTTGATAGTTTGGGAATCCAAGGGATGCGGATGTATAAGGTTCTATCGTAATAATTCGGCTCTATGCAATATTTTGTCATGTTGCAATGTTTTCTAATGTATTGGTTTATCGTTTTAATGGGAAGCTCTGTGTTTTAAGCTTGACTGGTGCATATGTTGGCTTACAATGACATTTCTTGCAATGGCACCGTAGATATCGTGGCTATGTATTTTATATATTTTATGCATTGTATATTTATCATGTTAAGTTAGTTGGTGTAGGATTTAATAAATATCATGGATGGGGTTTCACCTTACAGACGTGAACTTGGAATCTTGGCTTGACCATTAGGTGGATACACAACCTATAAATTATGGGTTTTATGTTTAATAACAACATGACAGTAATTGGTTATAAGAGTGTAGCTCGGATTTGTTTAAACTATTGGCTTATAATTGAAGTTCTCGTGGACATCCTGAGAGGAAAAACCATTCTATGTATGTGACAGAGTTTATGCTTGGTGTTAGCAGCAGTACCTACAGGATTCGATATTGGGATGTTTTAACGAGTTAGACTCGTAGTTTAAATTTTAGCGTTTATGTTTTTTCTTTAGCCAGGATGCCTACAAGATTTGATACTAGGATGATTAACGATTTAGTCTTATGTTTTAATTATTGTGGGTTGTGGGCATCTCACAGGATTCTATCCTGGATGCATTTTAATTAAATCATAAACATAATGATTCTTGTCTTTAATACTTTCGTTTACATAAATGGTGAGTTCTAGTTTTTGTTTATCATTTTAGTAGTTTGATGTGTTTGTATATTAATTAGCCTACAACCAAACCTTTGCACGTTTCAATGGTTGGGATTTGTGTAAGATATTTTTAATGTAATATGTGAGATTTATCTCGCATCCAATCTTGTATAGGATTCGATGGCTAGGATGGGTTTTGTAAAACTTGTCGGTGTTTATGTTTTCTTAGCATGGATTAAAGGTTGATTTTAAAGGCTTTGAATAGTGTTTACAATATGTTGTTTATGTTTGATTTTAACATGGAAAATGGAATCATATGTGATGGAAATATAAAATCTGTCAGCATTGGAAATATATGTTTAGAGTTGGATTTTAATGGTGTGAGAGATTTGAACTATGGTTTAATTTATTTCTTTTATTTGGTAGTTTATTAATTATTTTAAAATGTTTTGAACATAGTTTAAATTTTTGTATCTCATAGATTTGATCTCTGGTCTGTAGCTTTATAACTTTTATAAATGGTTTATCTGAATGTTTTAGATGCGAAGTTTAATATACTATTTAGTTTTAAATGCTAATAAGGTTTATTTTGTCTATATTTATGAAAGCTCTATTTAACTTTTCATCTAAGTTTGAACAATATACAGAAAGCTATTTATCTCAAATAATCTAGAGTTTAAGTCTAAGATGAACTCTGATATATAGTTAAACAAATACAGAGAAGTCTTAATTTAAGATATGGGTAAAAGCATGGTAATCTGACTCAATTTGTGGCAAGATAAATGTATTCTATTATTATAAATGTATTCAAAAAAAATTTTAAAAATGTATTTAAAAAATTTTAAAAATAACTTTAACAATCACTTGTATATTATTCTCATATTCATATAAAACAATATTGATTTCGACATTTTAAAATGATAGTTTTTCGGGTCATGGTTGAAGAACACATACAAATTATTATTTATATTAATAATTTGATAATAATTAAAATATATCATAAAATAAAATTTAAAAAATTGTACAACAATCTTAAAAGTGTCTCTTAAAAACTTGTTCAAAAAAAATGGAATTAAAAAAATAAAAGAATATCGATATGGGGGTCGCGGTTTTGTGAGTACTTATATGATGCTGGAATAATATTAAATGACGTTTAAAGAAAATGCAATAAATAAGATAAAAAAAAATTAATTTGAAAAAAATACCATATAAAAGCTCATTCACAATGAAATTTTTTGTTTCATTACACCATTATCTAATTCTTAGTGGATTTGTAGATATGTAGTTCATTATCTTTTATAAAATTTCATCGCCACAAAAGGGGAAAAAGTGAGACACATTACCATGCTTTTACCCATATGCCTGAATGACAAAAAAAAAATACTCAAAGAATATAAACTATATTTTCCTAGGGTTTAGATGTAAATTATTCATTCTTTCAGGTTCTCTAAAAAAAAGGAAAACCTAGCTAAGAAAACATATAATATACATTTATTCAATATTATAAACCCTAATTTAATAAAAATATGTATGAACTATGAGGAAGGTAAAAATCCCATACATGCAATTTGTAGTTATTATAATGGATGGACCCCTACACACTCAAGCACACAACATTAACAAGAACATAGACAGTTCTGACCTCAAATATGTCAACCGAATAACTTGGGAACTACCACGTTCCACACAACCATGACCCAAAACCGTTCCTGGTTTCAATCTGGATCCCCTCGAGCTGGTTACAACATGCAAGTAGTCTAGATCTCCTAAAGGTAAGCCTTCACCTATCTGGGATAACAGGTTCTGTACGAGATTGCTTTTCCTTTTTGAAAAAATGCTCTCCAATAACTCTTGGGAGAATAATGATCAGATAGAAAACAAATCATGAGATCCCAAAGCCTTTCTTTGGCTTGGGTCTTTATAGACAATCTTTTGGAAAAGGGACAGTTAAATTTTAGTTAGATCAAGAATCATTTGTTTTCTTGAAATAATCTTTTATTTAATTTATGTGAAATTAATATTTATTTATCTTAACTTAGGAACTCTTTGACTAGTTCATATTTTGACTCGTTTTAAGTACTAAGATATTTAATTAATTATTTTAGTAAATAATAAAACATAGATCCTTCAATTATTATTTATAGTTACTATTATTAATACATATCCTTACCCTTGTATTCATAACGTGTATATATATAGATAGATAGATAGATAGATAGATACACACATATATCATTGTTAACATTTTTACTTTGGCTATCATGTAGCATGAGCCCAATCACATGGTACTTCCATTAGCTTAAAAATCATTTCTTTTTTTAAGGCCTTCAGGTAAGCTTGGTCAACTAAGTTAGGAAGATATAAACCCCTTGCATGTTGGATTACCTCATATATCATGTTAGTTCTGTAGTACTTGATGAGACATAGAAATTTAAAATTTCATTTAATCAACTTAAAAATAAGTAAGATGAGATCGGTGTTTTATCAAAGTCATTTTCACTCAACACAATTAATTTTCAGTACCTCCTAGTGTTATTCAGATCCCACACTCAACGCTTAAAATATGAGGTTACACTTAGTGAAATTCTAGAGCTTCTCACTCAACACTAATGTTAGGATGTAATCGTATAATACACCTATGAATATAATGGCCAAGGATCCAATGTTCCATAGCTTATTATCAACATCAATTTGGAATTCTCCAGGGCTTATGCCCAACACTTCCAATTATTATCATTTCATTTTCTTCAGAACTTTATTCCCAACACAATCATTTCATAACTCATGTGCTCCACATCTAACGCTCAACACAAGCATTAAATACCCATGTGCTTTAGAGATATTTCTCAACACAATCATCAAATCACCCATGTGCTTCAGAGCTCGCGATCAACACAAACATTAAATACTCATGTTCCTCAGAGCTCTTTCTCAACACAAACATCAAATCACTCATGTGCTCCAGATCTTGCGCACAACACAAAATCTCATCAATCATGTGCTTTAGGGTCCACGCCCAATACATTGAATCACATATATGGTAAATAAAATATATTCATTGTCTTACGTGCAATATATATATAACAAATCGTAATTCTCATGTGCAGTGGGGTCTTATGCCCAATATACCAAATATAAACATCAGAGCAACATCAGATGCAATGGGACTTATTCCCATTAGTGTTACGTAAAAATTCGGTATATTACATCCCTCCTCACTTAGAACAACACAATCCCTAGTGTTCTAGGGACTAGGAATCAAGTCATGAAATAAGGCGGGGTAAGCCTCTCTAATGGTGGATTCAATCTCCCAAGTAGCTTGATCGACTTCAAAGTGATTCCATTGCACTTTCAACTAAACTATGGTGTGCTTCTTGAGATGAACCTTTCTCTTGTCCAGTATATGAAGGGGTTCGGGAACAAACTCCCCTTCAGGTTCCACCTCTAACAAGGACCAATCAATAACATGTTTAGTATCATATATATATTTCTTCAATAAGGATGCATGGAAAACATTATGAACCTTTATATGAATAGGTAGGTCTAATTCATATGCCACTGGCCCTCTCTTGGATAGTATCTCAAAGGGTACACAAAATCTTGGTGCCAACTTTCTGCACCTCCCCAAGTTCAATGAGCTTCTATTTGCTTTTAGTTTTAAGTAAACATGGTCACCAATTTGATAATCTTTATCTTTTATTTTCTTATCTACTTAACTCTTCTAGCGGTATTGCGCTTCTTTAAGGTTCTTTTTTACCTTGGTGACCATTTGTTCCAAGTCCTTTAGTAAATGAAGCCCTAACATGACTCGTTCCACCGTGCTATCCCGAGTAACCAATGTTATACACTTTCATTCATAGATTACCTCAAAGGGACTCATCTTGGCAGAGGTATGGTATCCGTTGTTATATGAAAATTATGTGAGATGGAGACAATCCTCCCACTTTGTCGGGTTGTTCATGACATACATCCTAAACATTTCTTCTAAAATATGGTTTATCTATTTTGTCTTCTCGTCTGTCTGTGGGTGGTAAGAAGTACTAAAGTTTAACTGCATCTCTAATCCGAAGAATAAGGATCTCAAAAGTTTCCAGTAAACTTTGTATCTCAAAACAAGATGATTTCCTTGGGTATTCCATGCAATATGAATATCTCTTTTAAGAAGATGCTTGCAATGTGAACTTCCTTGTAGGTTGAATTCACTGGGATGAAGTGTGTCACTTTTGATAACTTGTCAACCACTACAAATATAGAATCATTTTGCTTCTTTCTCTTTGCTGGACTTGTAATAAAATCCATACTAATGACCTCCCACTTCCATTCTGTAATGATTAATGGCTGCAACAATCTTGAAGGATGCTGGTGCACAGCTTTGACTAGATGACATTCCTGACATTTTGTGTTAAAAAACATTATTTTGGCCTTTAACTTAGGCCATTAAAAGTGTTTCTTTACTGTGGATATAATATTTTGATTTCCTAGATTCCCTAAGTAGGGTTTCCTATGAAATTTCGTGAGGACGTTGGACCTGATCTCCCCTCGTTCCGGAACATACAATCTTTCTTTGGACCACAATAGTCCAGTTTCTTCTACCTTATACTCTTTTTGTTGTTGAAACAACCTGTCCTCTTAGACCTTCTTGAGGATTTCAACATAGAAATGGTCAACTCCATTGGTCATTCTAATCCACTCGTGTAAATTTGAATCAGTTTGATGTAAATTTGCCTCATATAACATATGAGCTCGTCGACTTAAAGCTCAATTTTATTCTCTTTTCCCTTTATATGCTTTAACTTGAAATGGTACTCGCCAAGGAAAGATAACCATCTGGCCCGCCTGGCATTTAGATCTGGTTGATCAAATAAATACTTTAGATTCATTTTGTCTGTCTTTAGAAGAAATTTCTTCCCCATGAGGTAGTGCCTCCACAGCTTCAAGGCATGGATAATGGCTGCTAACTCAAGATCATGGGTGGGATAGTTTTGTTCATGTTCTTTTAACTTTAGAGACTCATAATAGATTGTGCAATCATTATGCAAGGGGACGCATTTGATCCCTTTGTTTCTTGCATCACTACAGTCTTCAAAAGTTGTTTAACCTTCTAAAAACTTTCCTCACACTTGGTTGGCCATAAGAACTTGTTTTCCTTCTTTTGCAAAGTGTTCATGGGACAAGAAACACTCAAAAAATACTCAATGAAATTTTGGTAGTAACAGACTAATCCCAAAACGGACCTAATGTCTGTGACACCAGTAGGGGTAGGCCAATTCTCTATGGATTTAATATTTTCCAGGTCAACGTCTATCCCCTTCTCGGAGATGATGTGACCCGAGCCACGTATCTGTGTTTTGTAAAAATCACATTTACTAAAATTAGCATAAAACTGGTGTTCCTGTAACACCTTTTGTACTATGCAAAGATGGTCCTCGTGTTCCTCTTTACTCGTAGAGAAAAATAGGATGTCGTCCATAAATACCAATACAAATTTTCTAGGTATTTACTTAAGATATTGTTCATCATACACATAAAATTTGAGGGTGCATTGGTCAACCCGAATCGAATGGCATTACTAAAAAATTGTAGTGGTTGTATCGAATACGAAATGCATTTTTATGAATATCCTCATCGTGGATATGTACCTGATAGTATCCAAACCGTATATCAATCTTTGAAAAGATCTTGACTCCCCCAATTTGATCTAATAAATCATCGATCCTAGAGAGTCGGTAACGGTTATTGATGGTCATCTTGTTAAGTTGGTGGTAATCAATGTACATCCACGTCATACCATTCTTCTCCTTTATGAAAAGTATAGGTGCTCCCCAAGGGGTCACACTAGGTCAGATATAAACCTTCTCAATCAACTACTACAACTACAACTTGAGCTCCACCAACTCTGGTGCTCTCATGCCCTATGGGGATTTTGAATCCAGAACTGACCCTGGTGTCAATTCTATGGAAAAATATAAGTCTTGTTTTAGTGTTAATCGTGGTATTTCCCCATGAAATACATCCATAAAGTATACGACAACTGGAAATTCCTTGATGTGTTTCTCTCTCTCAGCTTCTACATCCTGGATGTTCACTGCAAACCGTTTGCATCCTTTCCTAATGCACTTATTTGCTTGTAAGGAATATATTTTCCTAATGGAAACCTTTTAGGTATGCCTTGAATCTTTACCTGATTCCCTTGGCTATATATGCACAATATTGACTTGTGTAGACAATCTAGCATGACATGGTGTTGTTCCAACCATTCCATGCCGATAAGTACATCATACTATCCTAAGGGTAAAATGTTAAAATTTATCCTAGCAGAGAAACCATTCAAGTTTACTTCAAAATATCTAACTATTTTAGAAGCATTTTGTTTTGTAACCGTGGCTATTTGCACCAGCTAGGGTATCTCATGTTTAACTTTCTCTACTTTACATAACTCAACAATTTAGAAATACATAGCTTCGGCAAGCACTGTGGTCAATCAAAAATCAAAATAGAAGTGTTTGAGACCTTACCTTCTATTTCGATCATAGTATCCTGATGGTATTCCTGTCGTCCATCCAAAGCAGCATAAATCCTTGGTGTGCTTGTTATGTCTTGCCACTGTCTTGTACCATTTTTTATTAGTATAAATTGTGCAAGAACGGATTGGTCTTGTTCTTACAATCTCATGCATAATGTGCCCTTAGGGTTTCCCTCACTTGATTTGCAGTGGGGAAAAATTGGCTCCTTGATTTGTTTATGGTCTGTTAGCATTTGGTTCTGGTAAATTTGGCTTTGTACCTGTCTTGTCGAAGTTCTTATTGGATGGAAAACTGTTGTTTTGTTTTCTGTAAGGCGGTGGGTTGAAACCCGGTTTGCGGTTTTCAGAGAAGGTCCTAGACCTGTCTCAAATTATGTTTATGTTTTCCTGCCTCGGCTGTCCATGTTCATAGGAAATCCTAGCGTTATATAGAGTAGTTTCCATAGTTTTAGGCATGTCAAATTCAATACTCTCTTGAAAATTGGGAGGGAGACATCTTAAAAATTGTTGTATTTTTACTTTCTCTTCCTTTATGTAAGGTACGTAGTGTAACAAATCCAAAAATATTTTAAGGAAAGGATACATGGTCATGGAACCCATCCTTAACTCATGAAATTCTTTCACCTTCCTGTCATAGAATCTTTCAGACATGCATTTCTCCTTAAAATTTCTGTGAAAGCTACTCCATTGGATTTCTTTTACCTCATCTTTCTTGGTATGCTTTAGGTCTCTCCACCATATAGCTTCTTTTCCATTTAAATTATAGATGGCTAGACAGGCTTTCATATCACTAGAGTAGTTGTGTACTCTGAAGTATTTTCTCATACCTCGAAGCCATTCTTCATCTTTCTCCCTAGTGTTCATCTCTCCTTCATAGGTTGGGTCTCTTATCTTTCTGAACTCTCTTTGTAGGTTGTCATCATTTATTTGTTTCTTTATGCAAGCAGAAAGTGAATTATCACTAGAAATACTATGATAATCTCTTTCTATAGGTTCACGTGTGTGTACTTCTTTTCCTTCTTATTTTTGGTTGCTGGCCCATTTATGATAAAAATATTTCTTGAATTTTATTGGTTGAATAAGTAGGATGTCCATGTGGGCTCCCCCCTGTCATGTTCCGCAGCAAAGATTCATTAATTTCTTGTTGCTCTTTTCTTTCATTCATATTATCATCTTTGAAACTCTGTAATTCTGCTTGCAAACTTTGTATGGTTTTCAGTATATCAGAATTTAATTCAACCACCAATTCTTCTTGCCATGTGGGTGTAGTCAGTTTTCCTTACCGGTTGTTGTCTTATTATGTGTTCATGATGTGAATTGTTCTTTGAAACTTGCCATGTAAAATTCTTAGTAACAAATAATTTCCTGTTAGTTAACAAAATTTCAAATATAATTTATTTTCTGCAACGAATGTTTGGTAACTCCCATTAGGTCTCTTAGTGTTTGAATATGGGCTCTAGTACAATTTGTAATGTCCCTAAAAATTGTAAAATAAAATAAAAAATTGTAGGACTAAATTCCTATACCTAACTACACTATCCTATAGCACTGCATCTATACTACACTATCTTGTTCAAAACTAGTGAAAGGAGGACTAAATTCCTAGACCTAACTATTCCTAAGTACTATATTTATCCAATAATTAACTAAATGTATGGTTATAAATTTATGGTAAACACTATTATGTTTAAGATTTAAAAACTTATCTACCTTGATATATATTTTATAATTTGTAAACTTTATGGTATAAGGCATAGGGTTTATGGCAAGATCCATATGCCATTGAAAACCTTCTAAAAAGTGCTTTCGAAAACTATAGGGTAAACATATTTGGTCTATGGAATATTTCATATTCCATACAACTTTGTTTTAACGTGGAATTTGAGGTTTTTGCTATGGATTTAACGTTGGGGTGGTGGACTATGGAATTTCATCGTGAGCTTCACTATAGATGTGTGGGTTTTGATTTCGTGGATAGTGGAGGACAGAGTGGCGCATTAATTTCTTCTGGGAAGTGTGGGAAAGAAGTCTCAAGATTTGGTTAGGGATGGAACACAATTCATTTGGTCTCTCTCTATTTTGTCTCAGTGCTCTCAAGCTCTCGAGAGCTATGCTACGCAATGCAACAGCCTTCCCGCTCTTTTGTAAGGTAATATTTTGATGTGGTCTGCATACTGTAGGGTTTGGTTGATTTTTTAATTCTTTCATACTTCTCATGGATTTTGTGTATTTGGTTTTTCAGTTGGAAGAGGGTGGCTCCTTAGGTGGCATGTGCAGCCTCTTTGCGGGTAAGCCCTGGAAAATGCAAAGGACCTTACCTCCTCGTGTTTGTTTGTGGAAGAGTTTTGAACTCTAGGTGGGGAAAATGCATTAGTTTTGTTGGTTGGGCCTTTTGATAGTTTGGGAATCCAAGGGATGTGACTGTATAAGGATCTGTTGTAAGACTTCGGCTCTATGTAATATTTCCTCGTGTTGCAACGTTTTGTAATGTATTGGTTTATTGTTTTAATGGGAAGCTCTGTGTTTTTATAATATCCTGAATTTTGGACCTAACACTTATGGGCATGAGCCCCATTGATTATGATGTTACCTTGATGTTTTATTTTGATATAATGGTTCAAATACCACACTGCATATGAACATGATTATTTGTTGATATACTAGGTGTAAGCCAATTGCATATGATATGTGTGTGTGTGTGTGTGTTCTTGTGTTGGAAGTGGACCCTGAAGCACATGATTGATGAGATGTTTTGTGTTGATCAAGGATATCTGGAGCACATGGTTAAATTGTTGTTTTGTGTTGAGAAATAAGCTCTGGAGCACATGAGTAGTTATATTTTGTTGAGCGAGAAGCTCTGGAGCACATGAGTTTTGAGATATTTGTGTTGAGCGTGAAAATCTAGAACACATGAAAATATAATTTGGAAGTGTTGGGCATAAGCCCTAGAGCCTTCCATGTTGATGTTGAGCATAAGCTCTGGCACATCATATCCTTGGCCATTGTATGCCTAGGTGTATCCTACATGTACATCCTAGCATTAGTTTTTGGCGAAGAGCTCTGGAATTGCACTAAGTTTGCAACTCCCTATTTTTAGCGTTGAGTATGGACTCTGGAAAGTTCTAGGAGTTACTGAAAAGAATTAATGACTCCCGAGTGAAAACAACTCGAGAAAAATATTGATGTTCATGCTACTACGCAGTGGGTATTTTTAAGAGAAGGAGGAAACTGCGTTAAGTTGGATTTTATCTCGACGTTTCGAACCACAGAGTAGGGTTCATCATCAG
>LPNX010122417.1:96803-140273 GCA_001517045.1 Pseudotsuga menziesii
TTTTATAATGTTTTTTTATAATGTTTTTTTAAAGTATAAAAATTTTAATAATGTTTTTTTATTAAAAGTTTAAAAAATTTTAATAATGTTTTTTATTAAAATTTTATGAAATTTTTTTTAAAAATTCAATTTTTTTTAAAAGGGGGGAATTTTATTTTAGGGCAATAAATTTTTTTGTATTAAAGTATTTTAGAGTTATTTAAGAGATTTTTTTGATTTTTAAAAATTCAATATATTTTAAGTTGTAATTAGCTTTTTTTTTTTTATGTAGGTTGGTATTTTTTTAGAAATGTGAGTTTTTTTAAGGTTTGTTTAGTAATATTAAATGTCGCTAGTTGGGGAGGGGTTCTTTTGTTAATTTTGAGTGTGTGTTATGGTTTTTCAGGTGGCGGATAATAGGGCGCCAGCAATCATTTAGTTTCAGGCCATCATCTCTATTCAGGTTTGAGGGGAATTTTTCTATTTCTATAGCCTCTCTAATTTTTCTCCTCTTGTGGTGATCTTCTCTAGCGATAAGCTTTGTTCCTTCAATTCGTATGTGGTGGCGAGAATGGTGAGCATGTTCGGCTAGAGCTGATTTTTGGTGTCGTTCGTGAATGATGTCTGCCGAGTGTTCTTTAAGCCTCGTCTCAATGGAGCGTCCAGTTTCACCAATATAAGGGATCTCACACGAGCAGGGAATACTGTAAACACCTTTTTGTTTTAAAGGTTCAATTGGGTCTTTGGAGGAGTCAAGCATTCTTCCTACTGAGTTTGGAGGAGAAAAAATTACCTTAATGTTTCTACTACGGAGGATCCTAGCGACAACGTCCGTTGTTCCTTTTATGTAAGGAAGAGTGATTTTTGTTCCTTCCATGTTTATTGTTTGTTTTTGCGACTTGTTAAGTGCTCTCTGGATGACCTTCCTAATTTGATTTATATTGTAACCATTCATTAAGAAGGCTTTGGTTAAATGATCTAATTCCTGGTTAAGGTGGTCTTTGTCAGAAATTCTAAATAATACCAAAATTTGCAGTAATAAACCACACCCTGAAAAAGAAGAACCAAAACGTATTTGAACAAGCCAGCGCGGCCTTAGTCCGAGCTGAACTGAAACGAACTCGCAGAGCCATCAACAGTATCTCCGGCAACCTCTACGAGCTGCATATGGATCTCGCCAACAAACTACGACCTGATATCTGGTCCAGGGTGGAGGCAGCGTCAGCACAAAGGATGGAGCGATTATCCTCACAGCTAGAATTAAAACACAAAAGTAAATTCAACAAACTGCTGACTGCTCAAAAGCCAGAGACTGCGCGCGCTGAGAAAGAGAAAACATGTGTGGTCAACCTGTCCACCTTCACGTTGAATGAAGAGCATAAAACAGTCCTGGAACGTGGGCTAAACTTTGCGGTTGCGCCCAGCAAAATTCCAATAGAGGACATTGTGTGCAGAGTGGAAGAAGCGATCTCCAATCTACCAGACGCCCAGGCTGAAGAGGCAAGGCTAGAATGCGCTGTGGCTATTAGAAAGGCGAAACCACCCAGGAGCAACCTTTCACGCGAGGAGAAGACAGCCTTAAAAAACATAAAAAATAATGAGAACATCATAGTATTGAGAGCCGACAAAGGAAACGCCACGGTCATTTTGAATAGAATAGATTATGACAGTAAAATGCTTGACCATTTATCAACAAGCAGTAGCTATAGGAAGCTGGACAAAGACCCCACGAAGAAGATCATAAATGAAGTTACAAAAACCATTAAAAATTCAACTCTTGATGAAAACATCAAAAAGAAACTAATCCCAAAAGACGCTTTAATACCTCGGATCTACGGCTTACCTAAAATTCACAAAGATGGTGCTCCTATTCGCCCTATAGTAAATACCATAAGTTCCCCCACATACCAGTTAGCTAAATTTCTTGCCAAAAAGTTAAAAGTGTTTGTAGGTCAAACCCCCTCTTACATAAAAGACTCCACTCATATGGTAAGTGAGTTAAAAGAATTTAAAGCGGAAGAAGGAGATATCTTAGTAAGCTTTGATGTTGTTTCCCTTTTCACAAAAATCCCAGTTGATGATGCTCTTAGAGTAGTGAGAGAGGTGACGGATGAAGAAACAGAAATCCTTGTTAGAATTTGTTTAAAATCCACTTTCTTCAGCTTTAAGGGGGTGTTATATGAACAAATTGAAGGAGTCGCGATGGGGTCTCCTCTCTCCCCTGTGGTGGCCAACCTATACATGGAAGCCTTTGAAAAATCTGCCATTGAGTCTTTCCCGTTAAAACCAAAATGGTGGAAAAGGTTTGTGGACGACACCAACATAAACTGGCCACACGGTAAAGAAAGTCTTGATGCGTTCTTGGAACATCTAAACAGTCGATCAGAACACATTAAATTCACTATGGAGGTAGAAAAAGATAACCAAATTCCTTTCTTAGATGTTCTTATAACAAAAAGAAATGAAGGAACCCTAGGCCACCAAGTCTATAGGAAGAAAACTCATACGGATAGGTACCTACACACGGACTCACACCATCTTCCCATACAAAAGTTAGGTGTTTTAAACACTTTCGTAACCAGAGCCATTAGAATTTCTGACAAAGACCACCTTAACCAGGAATTAGACCATTTAACCAAAGCCTTCTTAATGAATGGTTACAATATAAATCAAATTAGAAAGGTCATCCAGAGAGCACTTAACAAGTCGCAAAAACAAACAATAAACATGGAAGGAACAAAAATCACTCTTCCTTACATAAAAGGAACAACGGACGTTGTCGCTAGGATCCTCCGTAGTAGAAACATTAAGGTAATTTTTTCTCCTCCAAACTTAGTAGGAAGAATGCTTGACTCCTCCAAAGACCCAATTGAACCTTTAAAACAAAAAAGTGTTTACAGTATTCCCTGCTCGTGTGAGATCCCTTATATTGGTGAAACTGGACGCTCCATTGAGACGAGGCTCAAAGAACACTCGGCAGACATCATTCACGAACGACACCAAAAATCAGCTCTAGCCGAACATGCTCACCATTCTCGCCACCACATACGAATTGAAGGAACAAAGCTTATCGCTAGAGAAGATCACCACAAGAGGAGAAAAATTAGAGAGGCTATAGAAATAGAAAAATTCCCCTCAAACCTGAATAGAGATGATGGCCTGAAACTAAATGATTGCTGGCGCCCTATTATCCGCCACCTGAAAAACCATAACACACACTCAAAATTAACAAAAGAACCCCTCCCCAACTAGCGACATTTAATATTACTAAACAAACCTTAAAAAAACTCACATTTCTAAAAAAATACCAACCTACATAAAAAAAAAAAAGCTAATTACAACTTAAAATATATTGAATTTTTAAAAATCAAAAAAATCTCTTAAATAACTCTAAAATACTTTAATACAAAAAAATTTATTGCCCTAAAATAAAATTCCCCCCTTTTTAAAATAATTGAATTTTTAAAAAAAATTTCATAAAATTTTAATAAAAAACATTATTAAAATTTTTTAAACTTTTAATAAAAAAAACATTATTAAAATTTTTATACTTTAAAAAAACATTATTAAAAAACATTATAAAAAAAACATTATTAAAAACATTATTAAAAACATTATAAAAAACATTATTAAAATTTTTAAACTTTTAATAAGAAACATTATTAAAAAAACATTATTAAAATTTTTAAAAGTTTTAAATATTTTTAAATAGTTTTAATATTAAAAACATCATTAAAAAATTTTAAACTTTTTAAATTTCCTTAAAGTTAAAAATTTTTAGAAAAACTTAATTAAGTAAACTGTATAGAAAATTAAAAAATCAAAGATTTTTAAATTAAAACTAAATTTTTTTTTAACCAATATACCTTTAATAAAAACTTAAAAAATTTTAAAGAGAAAAAACTTAGCAAAAAACAAAACTTTTTAAATAAAAAGTTTACGACTGAGGTTTTCAATTCCATATTGAAAATTATAGGTCGGTGCTTAACCCTAAAAAACTGTTACATTTATTATTAAAACAAAAGAACCCTTACCTATTTCAACCCGAGACACTTTCTCCTGATGATGAACCCTACTCTGTGGTTCGAAACGTCGAGATAAAATCCAACTTAACGCAGTTTCCTCCTTCTCTAAAAAATATTGATGTCGTTTGACTTATTTATAAGTGATTAAATGAAATTTCAAATTTCCGTATTCTCATCCAGTACTAAAGAACTAGCATGTTATACGAGGGAATCCGAAATAAAAGGATGTTTAGAGTTGCCTATCCTAGTAGACCTAACCATCTACCTCATGACCTTAATGAAGAAAGTGTCATAAGTCTAGGGATCACAATATGTGATACCCTAAGACAAATGTTAACAAATAATATATTATTATATATTTTATACAGAGCATGTATAAAGAGTACACAAAGTAATAATATTTATAATGTAAGAAACAAGGAAAAGTTCCATCTACTATTATTATTACTAAGAAAAAATTAAATATTACAGTGGGGTGAATCCGCGGACCTAGGTAACACTTTTTGGCAAGCGCATTTCGGCAAAAACAGAAAAACGCACCTCAGTTGAGGGCTTGTTAAGCCCTCGACCGAGGTATTAATATCTCGACCGAGGTTTTATCAAGCCCTCGACCGAGGTATTGCAGGCTTTAAAAACCCTCGGTCGAGGTATTTAAATACCCCAACTGAGGTATTTAGATACCTCGGTCGAGGTTCATACCTCGGTCGAGGGCTTAAAAAAACAGACTTAGCCCACATTCAAACAAATGGAAAATTTCCTGTGCCTTGCAGAGGTGTAAACCCTTCCATTCCTAGCACATAACTGAGCGAAGTTGATACCGATAGATTCACCAATGAATCTTCTATCCATTGAGGTATCATACACACATTTTGGCATTCATATGATATTTATTTTTTAATTACTTCTAAAACTTATACTTAGAAAACCACACTGCAACTTCGAAGTAGCTCAAAGAAAAATCCGCAGAGTTAAAAATACACAGCCAAAAAATTCTTAAAAATGCACACATCACATATCGACGTGTCCTCTTCAAAAGGGTATCTTGGGTTTTTCAATTTTTGAAAAAATAGAAAAAATTTCTTTACATGGACAAATATGTGTTTAAAACGATCCTGAAATCGAATGTGGTCACTTTCTAAAAATAATAAATAATTGTATAATGCGAAAAAATTAACAAAAAAATATGCACATCACACTGCATTTTATGTAGATCATGCTCATATATATATTTTTTTAAATTATCAATGCAAGGTTGAATTACTCTACGTGGACACGAGCCACATATTGGCTTCTTCAAATTTTTAAGGTCACACAGTTCATTAAATGCAAAAATTTACACATTAAATGACATCGGAATATTTTTTTTTAAAATATCACTATGAAGCCAACATAATATTCTACAATTTGTGTTTTTACTGCAAGTCAAAATTCACATGGCATATATGCGTTTTGAGGGCTTCTATCTAGCACATGAGTAAAAAATCAGGTTTTCATCGCCAAATTTGGCCAAAAAGTGTTACCCATCTTCATGGAATCACCCAGTACCTACAAAGTTCAATTAGGAACTAGTTAAAATTTCCTAAGTTTAAATGTTAAAAATACATAAATTAAATAAAAAGGGTTAAATCAAGAAATGAAATGATTCTTGCGAGCTGCGCGTTCTGCTGAGCCTGTGCGTGAGAGAGGACGAGCTGAGTGTGTGCAGGTATGGCGGTGCCTGGGGGAGGGGAGGCCGCCCCCCCCCTTCGAGTTCGAAGGAGGATGCCTTCAGAAGGATCCTTTCTAGCAGAGGGAAGAAATCCACTGGCCCAGTGATTCTGAAATTCATTAAAAAGCTGGAGGAAATCCCTGAGATCACCCTTCCTGAAGAAAAACCAATGAAAATTGCCCTGTCTTTGGCTAAGCGAGGTCTAGTGGGTCAGTTCATGGGTCTCTGGCCTTCCACCAAGACCACAGATGACTAGATACAGAGGAACTGGAAGCCCAACCTGAAACATGGGGTAACCTATTACCCAGTTGGGAGAGGGTTTTTTGTCTTCGAATTCATATCAGAAGAAGACCGGGACTTGATTTTTAGAAATGGCCCCTACTTCATGGGGACACAGAGCCTTTACTTGAACAAATGGTCGCTGTACTTTGACCCCACAGTCGATCTTCCCAAAGAGGTACCGGTGTGGGTCAGGCTCCCCAATCTCCCGTTGCATTGCTGGGACTTCGAATCATTGCAGAGAATAGGGAACGGAATCGGCCGCTTCATTGACAAAGAAGAAAACAAAGGACAATATACATGCGCCAGAATCTGTGTTGAAGTGGACCTTGAAGCCGGCCTCCCGAAGGCCGTAAAGCTATCAGTTGGATCTTGGACCCATTACCAGAAACTGGACTATGAGCACCTGCCATTCAAGTGCACAAATTGCCAAGAGCATGGCCATTTCCAAAGGCACTGCCCCAAACTAGCTGAGGAGAAAGAAGATGCTGAAGGCTGGCAAAAAGTTAAGAAAGGGAAAAACCCTAACAGTACCAAAAGCAAGGAGAAAGCGACCCAGGAACCACCAAAGGGAGACAACTCAAAATCCATCCCCCAAGGAAGCCCCAATGAAGCCCAAAGTCCTACCAGTGCGCCATAAAAGGAAGAAGTTAGGGCATCTCAAGGCCCAATCAGCTCGAACCCCCACCCTGCTATCCCCAGTCCGTCAAAAGAACCCATAAGTCTGGGATCTGAAACAGGATCCGAATCATCAGAGGAAGGAGATACTGAAGTTAGCAGCCCGTCAGGCACCCCAAATCAACCAAAGCGGGGACGGAAATCTGAGAAGAAAAGAAGGGAAGAGCAGTCCTATAAGGATGTGGTCCAAGGCTCACAGCATACCATTCCAGAAATGATGAACACCAGATCTGGAATGAAAATTGGGAAAACCCCAAAAGGGGGTCACCCCCCTCAACCAGGTAAATAATGCAGTACGTCTCCTGGAACTGTAGAGGACTTGGCAGCACTATAAAAGAAGAAGCCATAAGAGATTTAGTAAGAAAAATGATGCCGGAAGTCCTCCTAATCCAGGAGACGAAGATGGAGGAGGAGGCCCTCCTCCGAGCAAGTAACTCGTTCTGGAAGAAAGGCCCGGGCAGGGCTGTGAGTGCTCGAGGAGCTTCGGGAGGCCTGGCAATGTTTTGGGACTCTTCAAAGCTCGACCTGATTGAAGAAAATGGAACCACTCACTAGTTATTCACCAAGCTGCTTCACAAAGACTCCGGTCACCCTGTAAGTATCTTTAATATGTATGTTCCTGTTTTGTTCGCTGAGAAAAAAGAATGCTGGGATTCATTAAATCTCTTTCTCAACCAGCATAAACCTGAAAACTTAATAGTTGCCGGGGACCTTAATGTTACTCTTGCATTGGTTGAGAAAAGAGGGGGTTCAATTTTCCGGGACCCTGCAAGAGAATGGGTGGAAGACTTGATGCTGGAATGGGATCTTGAAGACATCATTCCTGAAAATGGGAAATTTACTTGGACCAACAAAAGGTTAGGCCCTGGCCATATAGCTGCTCGCCTTGACCGCTTCCTCATCCATTCCTCCTTTCTTACTCTCAATCTCATGGCGTCCTCCAAGATCCTCCCACATTATACTTCTGATCACAAGCCGATCTCGCTATCCCTCTACCCCGGAAAAAAGCTAGGCCCCATCCCCTTCCGGTTCAGCCCAATCTGGGTCAATTTGGAAGGCTTCCATGAGATTGTGTCCAATTCCTGGAATGAGCCTGCTTTTGGTTCCCCTTTCTTTGTCTGGGAAAGAAAACTCAGAAGACTCAAAACAGTTCTGAAAGCTTGGGCCAAAGACCTTAGATCCCCCACGGATGAAAGGAAAAAAGCTCAGAGAGCCCTAGAGAGGCACCAGCTAGTCTTGGAAGAGTCCCCGGTCACTCTTGCCTTGCTTAATCGGGAGAATGAACTTCAAAGGAATTACCACAAAGCTTGTAGAGAAGAGGAAATATACTGGAGAACCAAGTCAACAACGCTTTGGCTCCAAGCTGGAGATAAAAACACAACCTTTTTCCATAAGCAAGCTCAGGCCAGGCAAATCTACAAATCCATCAATGAAATACAAATGCAAGACCAAGTTATAACAGATTTCAATGAAATCAAGGAGGCTGCCCATTATTATTTCAAAAACCTTTATTCTGCTCCGGACTCGGTTCCGGTGGACCCAAAGTCCTACCCTCTATCAGAGGTTCCAAATTTGATCAATGATGATGATAACCAACTGCTGAACAGACCTGTAAGTATTCAGGAAATCAAGAAAGCCCTGTTTAAAATGGAACCGGACAAAGCTCCTGGGCCGGATGGATTCACAGCCCGGTTCTACATTTCTTGTTGGGACATCATCAAATCAGACTTGTACAGAATGGTTAAGAAGGCTCAGAACTGCTCCAAGCTGGGGGGCAGCACCAATTCCTCATTCTTGGCACTTATCCCAAAAGACAAAGGTGCCAGGAATTTCAGCAGATTTAGGCCTATATCCCTCTGCAACACGGGGTATAAAATCGTTACCAAAATTATGGCTAACAGACTGAAAAACTTCTTGCCAAAATTGATCCCGGAAAATCAAGGCAGGTTTGTGAAAGGAAGACAAATTCTGGACAATATTATCCTTTTCCAAGAAGCCATTCACACCAGCTACAGAAAAAAGGAAAAAGGCATGGTAGTAAAGCTGGATCTGGCTTGTGCCTTCGATAGAGTCAGGCACGATTTCCTTTTTGCTGTCATAAGCAACTTTGGGTTCAATCAGAAATTTATAGACTGGGTTAAAGCTTGCATATCAGCCCCTTGGATTGCTCCATTGGTTAGTGGACTCCCCACCAGCTTCTTCAGAGCCTCAAGAGGACTAAGGCAAGGTTGTTCTCTTTCCCCAGTGCTCTTTGTCCTCCAAGCTGATGTCCTAAGCTTCCAACTAAACAGGAAACTCTAGAACAGATCTCTCTCAGGCATCAGAATTGTCCCAAAGGTTAAGGATGTCAATCACGCCCAGTTTGCGGATGATACCCTGCTATTGGGTGCAGCCGACCTCAACACAACTGGTAAATTCAAAGCAGAACTGGACTTCTACAAGAACAGTTCCGGAAGTGAAATAAATTACCAAAAAAGCAAGATCTTTGGGTGGAATTGTACTCCCCGGGAAATGCTGGAGATATCCTGGATTCTTGAAATGGAAGGCCTTACAGCCTGGGATACCTTTACTTATTTGGGCATTCCAATTTTTAAAGCTTCCCCGAAAGTTATTCATTGGTTGCCCCTGTTGGACAAGCTAAAAAACAAAATCCAGGCGTGGGGAGCAAAATGGCTCAATAGAGCAGGTAAGGTAATCTTGATGAACTCTGTTCTAGCCAGTCTTCCCATTTACCAATGTTCAGTCCTTCTTGCTCCCAAGACCATTACAAACAAGATTACTGAGTTGCTCCGTCGTTTTCTCTGGGAAGGTGGCAGAAACAATGAAAAGAAGTTGCATCTGGTGAGCTGGGACAAGGTTACGAAGTCCAAAATGGAGGGGGGGCTTCAAATTAGAGATGTGTCCATCCAAAATATTGCTATGGGTGGCAATATTTTATGGAATATGATCACTGGGAAAAGAACCTGGAGTAAACAAATTCTCAAGAAAAAATACTTTAAAGGAGATAAGGAAAGATGCTTGGAAAGGGACACAAAAGTGCAGAAGGGGTCCCCAATCTTCTCGCTCTGCAAAAAAGCTATCCCGCATTTCACCTCAAAGCTCACCTGGATCCCTGGAAATGGAGCAAAAATTCAAATCTGGGATGACTCTATTCTTGGAGATCAGCCTCTTCATGAAGTCCACGATCTAGATAATATCAAAGCTTGGCTCAAGGCCAATAACCGCAGTACCCTGTGGGACATATCGACTTGGGGAAGTGATGAAAACGCAGCCTGGGTAAGCTAGAACTTGGGTGATTACCCAATCGAGCTTCAGGAGGAAGCGCTGGATCTGCTAGATCACCTTCAAGGGAAAACGCCCATAAGTGCCAGAGCAAGAGATAAACGTGGCTGGGGCTCACGTTCTGGAAAATATACTGCTGTTGAAGGTTATGTTGCTATTCTGGCGATTCCTTGGGCCTCTCCAAACCCAGCTCCGTGGAAATCCCTCTGGAATTGCCAGTCAATTCCAAAAATTGATATTTTTATTTGGACTGTGCTCCATAATGGAATTCTGACCACAGACAATCTCAGGAAAAAAGGCTGGGCGTTGCCTTCCCGTTGCCCTCTATGCACCTGCACTGAGGAGACAGTTGATCATCTATTCCTCTACTGCGACTTCACTAAGGAAGCCTGGAAAGCCATGCTTTGGCCCATCACTGTCACCTTACCTGGTACATTTATAGAGCTCATCAGCTACTGGTCTTCACTCTCTCCCTTTAACTTAAGCAAAAAAGTCCTTCTCAAGACCATATGGATGTGGATTCCTAAATTCTTATGCTGGAAAATATGGTTGGAACGGAACAATAGAGTCTTCAAAGAAACCAGTAGAATCCCTCTTCAAGTGGTTGTTCAAGCAAAAATCATGCTTTCAGAAGCTCTAAATTGTAAGCCTGGAATAAGTAACACGGCCACCCTCTCTGCTGAAGAAGAGCGTTGGGTGAAGGATTTTCACCTAAATCTTCAAAGCAAAGATACCAGCAATCCTCCTCAAAAAGCGAATTGGGAAATTAGACTTGAAGAACAGGATTTTATTAAATGGAGATCACCTCTTGGCGAATGGTGTCTTTTCTTTGACGGGGCCTCGAAAGGGAATCTCGGTCAAGCTGGGGGAGGAGGCATCATTCTTGAACCAGACGTCAATCTCCACCTGTCCTACGCTTGGGGTCTTGGGCTCGCCTCAAACAATCAGGCTGAGTATCTGGCATTGTGGCAGGGTCTAAGTCAAGAGAGAAAGCTGAATATTCAAAAGCTCTCTATTTTTGGCGATTCTAGATTAATTATTAAAGCTTTGCGCTCTAAGAAAATGCCAACGGACATCAATCTCGTCCAAATTCACAGGAAAATTCTTCTCCTTTTGTCTCAATTCAGATCTATCAAATCCCATCATGTCTTAAGGAATTTAAACATCCTGGCAGATGCTGAAGCCAACCGGGGCACTCTACTGAATAAAAGCCAACTGATAATTAATGGAGAAATCTCAAATGTCACGATTACCTAAGGCTAAAGCTGCTAGCCGCTGTATTTGTTGGTCTTTTGATTGTTGTTGATTTTCCAAATGAGTTCAAGCTCAACTTTTGTCACAAACAACAAGATGAAGAGAAAGTTCAGTGTAGAACACCGGAACAAGTATTGTAAGAACCAGACATCCTTTTTGCCAGATCATTAATAAAATTCTATCCATTTTCGTAAAAAAAAAAAAAAATGAAATGATTCTTGATTTAACTACCCCTTTGACTGAAACGTATGTCTATAAAGTCCCAAGACAAAGAGAAGCTTCTGGATATCTTCCATCTTTTTGGAGTCGTTATTCTTCCTGATTATTCTCAAGAGAGTTATTTGAGAACATTTTCCTAAGAGGAAAAAGAAGAATTGATCCAAACCTGATATATTACCAGTTAGGGAAGCCTTACCTTAGGAGCTCTAAGCTACTTGCATGTTGGAACCATCTTAGGGGGATTCGGATTGAAACCAGGAACAGTTTCGGGTCATGGTTGGATGTAACGTGGTAGGTCCCAAGTGATTCGGTCATTTATACAGAGGTCATATCTTCCTATGAATTGTTAATGCTAGATAATTGAGTGTGCAAGTTTCAGCCATTAGAAGAGCTTCAATTTTTCAGGTATGAGGTTCTTGACTTCCTATTTCATTTTTTTTAGAATAAGGGTTGGCTAGATTATGCAAGTATTTATATTAGAATTTCTAACCCTATGTACCTTTTGTTGGGTGTTATAACGCCTATATTAATTCACCTAATATTTAATTATCGACCAGGGTTGGTAGGCTTAGAATTGACACAAAATATATGTGAAGGTAGAGGGATTCCTATGGTGTCGTGGAAATATTTTAACAAACAAAAGATCGAAATATCTTTCAAAATGAAAAAACCGATTCAAACTCCTAAGAATTAAAGTATTAAGGTAATTGAACCAAAACAGAATAATAAACTAAATAATTGATAATTTACTTTATAAGCAAATAAATTTAAACTGAAAAAGATACTATCAATGATTAAATTTTGTAAATGGGAAACTAAGATGCAAGGAAGACCTAACTTATAAGCAAGTAGAAAACTTAATAAAGAAAACAAGTAGAAAACTTAATAAGAAGAAACAAGTAGAAAACTTAATAGGAATATCTTTGAATTATGTCCTACAAGTCTCTTTCAATAATCACACAATATAAAAGGAACAACTTACAAAAAAATAACACATCTAATACTAAGTTTTACATGCAAACGGATAAATCAATCCAAAGGCATACAACAGTATAAGGGAA
The DNA here is from genome assembly GCA_001517045.1 of Pseudotsuga menziesii. Taxonomy (NCBI): domain Eukaryota; kingdom Viridiplantae; phylum Streptophyta; class Pinopsida; order Pinales; family Pinaceae; genus Pseudotsuga; species Pseudotsuga menziesii. The sequence goes on from LPNX010122417.1 coordinate 109,289, forward strand.
TCAAAAATAAGCTTAAGAAACAAAACATAGAATAGCTCAAAGCATGTTCAAGGTGAAAAAATAGGGATAAGGATAAAACTTTAATCAATAATCTAAAACAACCTAATTTTAACTTTAATGTTAAATAGAACTATCATCTAACTATTACAATCAAAGCATACTTCAAATACTAAAGAAACAAAACTTAAAACAATTTCAAAACACATTAAAAAGAATAAAAACAAAATGTCGAGCTGAATGACAGACTGAACTGTAGTTCCAAAGGGGTGTCTGAATGACAGTTTAAACAGGTTGTTCGAATGATAGTCTGCACAATTAAAATAACAAAAAATAACCTAAATGATCTAATATTCAGCTGAATTTGTGCATATGTAAATCTAATGCAGAGAGGTAGTAAATAAACCTACTTAATGATCAAATTCGACAGTGAAATAAACTTAAACAAATTAATAAAAAGAAATCATTGTGTATTAAGAAACAATACTGAACTTTAACTAGAATGAATTTATTAATAGAAAGGAAATAAACAGAATTGAATCTATTCTTAACTTGATAAAAAGCATTCTATTCTATCTACTTGCAAATAAACTGGACTGTAAAGCTCGAAATGAAATGACTAAAAGCAAATTGAAAGCAAACTATGCGCGCAACTAACTATTTAATCTTCAAAAATAAAATGCATTAAAGAAATAAATGAAATAAACATTTACAACAATCTAATCAAAACAAACTAGACTAGCTACAACAGAAAGAAGAGAACAAAATTACACAAAAGAATGAACCTCTGGTTGATGAGGGGCCCTCTCAATAGTCAGGGGTGGTTCCTAGCTAATGCTTACTCGAATGCAATCATAAACAACAAAATGTCGAACTTATATTAAAAATAATGAACAGAGTTACAGCGTTCCTCTCAAAAACTGACTGTTTAACTAATAAAAATGATCAATCCTTTAGCTCTGCGCATGGAGGTGTTTATATACAATGTTTACAGGGATGACCAAGTCGACCCTTTAGTGGTCGACTGCTCTCTAAATTTAGTCAACCATTACGACATATAACTAATCAAATTCCAACTCACAACACCATTCCTTCTCCTTCGCGCGTCAGCTCTCTTCATTGCATGATGTAGCACACAGGCTCCTTCGTTAGCGTGAATGGTGGAGTGGTATCAGCCAAAGGAAAGCACACTGGTGAGTCTTCTAGAATAGGAATCGTTTCATCATCCAAATGCATGGACTCTTGGTGTGGTGTCGAGCAGAGGCAGCGTGATGACGAGTCTTCTAGAACAGGAGCTTCTCCATCACCCGAACGCGTGGACAACAGGTAGTTTGTAGACTGTTTCAACATCTTAATGCATGGAATCGGTTTTCAATAGTGTGTGGTTGGTTCGGTGAACTGAACAATGAGTTGGACCATGAGCTGGATATGTTGTGTGCATATCTAGGATGAATGCAATGTTTGTTTGCTGGTGCACTAAGGACTAAGGTCTGAAATAACATCATTTTAATATCTAAAAACCTGGCAACGAGTATCGCACAGTGAGTTGGATCATGAGTTGAACATGTTGTGTGCGTAGCTACGTAAATGTGTCTTTGTTGTTAATTCATCCCAAAAATATTATATAACCTGGAAACAAATATACATATAAATTAATATATGAAATGTGCTTCAAATAATATCAATTTTAATCAATCTGCGAGATGTAGAATAGTTCATGGCAGGGTATGGTTAAGATGAACCCTAAGCTGAAAGGTCGTTGGTTCTAATCCTGTTGGATACCAAAAAATCCAACCATGTTAAGGGTTAGTGCGGTCCAGGTCAAGTGCGATCCCCGGGTGATTTTGATGGCTTAGATTCCCTTGGTTCGTGGTTTCTTAGCCAATGGAAACCCTGCTAGTCAGGGGGGTTCCACCACTTTTCCAACAAAAAATAAATGTCAATATTAATCAATAAAATCGTAAAATGATAATAATAATAAAAGGATTTTACAAAAACCTTAAATACATTCATACCTAGGGCTGAATAGTGATATGCGTGACATAAAATATGCAAAAAGATAACAAAAGATATGTTTGAATGCGTAATTTAATTTCCAAAAATGATAACAAATCTAGGTTCAACACCTTTTTTTCCTTTCAAATTATTTTAGGGTTTACATTTCCATTATAAACTCTAGGATGTAATTTCATTCATGTTCAACAATTTATGAAGGGTTTTGTTCTTGGAATTTTACTTATGTATTGTCTTATACAACTTAAACCTTGTTTTCCTACAGCTTAGGATTTATTTCTAATAAGTACCTATTTGTTCATGTATCTATGTACTCTACTGACAGATTTCATATTGTCAGCAGAGCTATATTTAGGAGTAGAAGACTAGTTCATAATTAAGCCTACATTAAAATCTAGATATAAATTACCATTAACTAAATATAATAAATAGAACCTAGCATATATATATTATCATCATGTATAAAACAAAAATGTAATCTTAAATTTGCAAACACTATAAACACAATTAAGAGTACCCCTAAATTCAAAGTATAAAATTCAACTAAGACCTCTCAGGGTCTGTGTAAACATTAAACATTCATAATTAATCAAATATTATCATAAACATATGCCATAAACAAAAGTTCCTATGTAAATAAATATCAAATATAATATCAATTACAGAATCATTTACAAACAAACGTAATACCATTTACAGTAATCATTCAAACCAAATATCATTTACAGTATTCATTAAAACCAACATAATTACATAGAGGTCATAGGATCGAATCCAATGGGGAGTAAAGCCCCAAATCGTATCCATATAAACTAAACCCTCATCGCAATAAACGACCCAAGATCGAATCCTATAGGATCTACTAATATTTTACAAAGCCACACTAACTTATTTATACACATGCTGCCAATAAAATATAAACTCTCTACACAGTGGTCGAAAGACCCAAATAAAACTATACACGCTCTAACCTATGGCCTCGTCCTTTTACATATTACTCAATATAATAGTTCAACATTTCCAAATATTTAACGGTGTCAACATTACGAATAGCAACGATTGCTAGTCGCGAGGTTATACCACATACAACCCCCATTTCATTTTACACAAACAAAGTCATAAACAGTAAATATGTTATTGTATCTACCATGGCGGAAATGCCAATTCCATACACGGCATCATAACAAAATACCACCCTCGAAATTTATCCTAAATAAGGAAGGGATTAGAATTTAATTAAAATGTAATTAGCATAGTTAATCACTTAAGGGAATTCCATCAGAAATCTTTTCCAACTGCATGCGAACCCATAAGGGGTAAACTGGTGTGGTTAACGATTTTGCACGGATAATGATGTGCAGTTAGGAGAAAATTTTAAATTTTTTGTGCACGGTAGTAACCTCCATCATCGAATGCCCATTTTTGACCCATTTCAATTTTACTGAGAACCTCCATCAACGGATGCCCATTTCGATTTTACCCAGAACCTCCATCAGCGGATTTTTTGACCCATTTTGATTTTACCTAGAACCTCCATGAGCAGATTTTTTGACCCATTTTGATTTTACCCAGAACCTCTGATAAAACTATTTCGTCTGCCATGCTTGACCTCACTCACAAGCCCTGCAAGATAACCCTGTGAATAAACCAGGTCCCTTCTTGAGAAAAACTAGCAAGATAACCCTGTGAACCATAGGTTGGTGGATCCCCTACATAAAAAGGAATCACTGATAAAATCAGATCAGAAACGATTCGAGATCAAACCAATTCAGATTGCATGGAAAATTTATGAAAAGGGTATTGTTACAGAGATAAATTCCTATGGCTTGGGGTACCACAACAGACAGCTTGACTCTAGAAATCAATCCTTTCCTATATGCAAGAGAAACCAAATATCTAACACTAAAGGATCTCGATTCGTACCTTATTCTGAATGGTTGATGTAGATCCCCATTGAGCTTTCCAACTCCAGCTTGTATTGATAAATGAGTCTATCTCAACACTTAGCAAACAAGACAAGCATGCTATATATGATTGTGTTAGACCTACTCTATCATATATAATCAATAACATATAAGCATTTAAAAGAATACATGGATCAAATAATCATTTAAATACACATTATTGGATAGGTGAAGATATTTCTATTGATATAAAATAGAGATTATAATAGTGACAACCTCTGTTAGCACGTCTGCGAATCAGAGAAACTGAGTCCCCCACTTGGACCTCCACCACTTCAACCCTCCATCTCTCGATAGCAAGCTCACAAGAAAAAGGCAAGCTTGGGAAGAACACAAAGTGCTCCAAGGGACAAAGGGATGCAGACTCAAGTATAAGCTCTGGCAACAATGGACTATAGTTTTCTTGCTCTTCAATTCCTCCCCCTTTCAATGTATCCAAAGTGTTCCTTATATAGCTCTTCAATGGGGTAATGGAAGGCCGAATCCAAGTGATCTCAATGCATATGGAAGGCCAAGAGACAAGTGATTCGAATCCACATCAAGGAAAACTCCAAAATTATTTGGTCTTTTGCACACATCCTGATGTACATGATTTTAAGGGTCCAACCTGTGTAAATACACGAGAAAGGGATTAAAAGTCGCGTATGGAAAGTATTGCATATTTTTAGGGATGATCTTGGAAACATCAAAGGTACAAATATGGTCCATGGGGTCTAAGGAGTCTGCAGAGGGACAGGGAAGGCCATAAAAGTGTGATTCACCATGTGTGGTAAAATCAGCTGTAACAGATGTCCCATAATGTGTGAGGTCAGAGGGGTCATACGATGGCCAAAATACATTATAAGTCCATCCCAAAAGTGGAGTGATGAAGACCCCAGTGGAAGACCCAGCCATCCAATCAATACAATACAATGATCAAACTCTACACATAATTGCAAGTAGATGTAGCAGTCTCGGATACATAAGAGAACAATGGCCATGAATAGGCATGATACAAAATATGACATGTGTGGTCATTGCCACATACAATATCAATAGCTCAGAATCTCCATGATGAAGATATACAAAAGATCATGATCTCCATAATGGCTGGAAATATCTGACATATATTGGAATCAAGTCACGAGAGTTGAAATCTCATGAACACTGGAACGATGAAGGAGGTAGCATATATAAGATGCCACCAGTCTGGAAGGTCTTCTACACAAACCTCTATGATTACATGTCTTACTATGTGAATAGAGGTGTCAAGTTTGAACATAGTAGTCCATCGTCTGACTACCAGTCATTGATGTATACCGTTAACAGACGTGAGATCACCCACCGATAATGAAAATGGGAATCAAGGTACCAAAGTGCAAACTAACAAGTGTGAATAAATGTGTTGAGGTTGAACACTTGAGAGAATCCATCCATCAGGGGATATTGATGTATTCCCAAAAAACTGTTGATGGCGAGAGAAGCTACCACTGATGACTACAAGTATCAAGGCACTCAAACATGACTCTAGATTCCTATCCCAGAATAAATGATCTGAATTTGATGGGATGAAATCTGCTGGAAGGAGGGAATTAAGGCCTCCCACTTCATCCAACACGAGGTACTCAGCAAAGCTGTATAATGTGGAAGGACTCTATCATAATGTGCACGAACCAGTAATGTTAAATTTTCATATGCTTAACTAAGACATCAGTATATCATTTCATTTTTCATAATAAAAGCATATAAAACAGGATCACTGAAAGAAATAGTATCACAAGAACAACACAGATTTATCCTGGGAAAACCCTAAAGGGAAAAACCCAGCAAAAGCTTCCTCAATATAGATGCCCCAAAAAGGGAAAAAGGTAAAACCAACAAGGATATCAAAAACCCTATTCTCCTCCTTCTCCAGCAACTCCTCTCCTCCACAAGTGCGCTATTCCAAGTGAGTGTGTGTGTCTCAAGTGAGGAGCACTATACCTCTATTTATATTCATCCGTTCACTTAAATTTTACTCAATTAACATGTCGGCTTAAGTTAACTCATGTAGGCTCGAGTTACACATGTAGGCTCAAGTAACCACACTGGGGTGTTGATGACCCACCTTTACAATTTGAGGGGACTACCTCATGACTCTTATTAGTTCTTCCGATTAGGAGCATCGGGGTACAATGAAATACAAATGGTTCTCCCGGTTGGACCATCGGGGACCACAAAAGATACATAAAGAATATTCTTCAAAGTTACAATATTTCAACAAGTAACTATACCGGGAATGGCTGACATGCAAAGTCAAGATAACCAAGGAATGGTTGACTCAGGTTTCAACTTCCTTTGAAAAAGAGCATAATGGTGAATGGTGACTGAATGTAGGTAGCATAGACTCGATATACAAAACTGGGACATCTCTGCGACACAGGAGGCATCGATAGAGGCTCCATAGGGACTGGAAGCTTAACCAGTTGATGGAGATAAACTCAGAGAAACGAGTACAGCTCCTAAATTCAAACTATTACCCAAACAATGGATGTGATATGCAGTGCTCTATTCGAAGGCGACACGACTCGACTGCTGCCAAAGATAACATCTTTTCTTGTCCGGCTTTTTGGTTTTTTGATTTTTTTGGACTTTTTCAAATATTTTGAAAATCTTGAAAAAGAATAAACTCATTTTATAGTTACAGATTGGGAGGTGACGAGTGTCAAGGGACAAACAAACCAGTTCCAAGTAGTGGAACATACCTATGCTCAATGCAAGGACATATGCGTAGGATAGCGACACTCGAGGGAAAGTTCCCTCCCGGTATAAATTGAGAATCAAGTTGCAAAGGATATATAAAGTGGCTCTACATGGCTAGACATGAGACAATCTTGGGCTATATGGATAATAATAAAAGTCAGGGAAGCCGGTATAAGGCTCAATAAGGCAGGAAAAACTCATGATAATGCAATTACAACTTGATATAAGGGAGTCCCGGGGAAATGCCAGCATAAATTTCAAGAGGAGTATGAGGCTCTTGCTCAAGGACATGGTAGGACTAAAAGGGACTCCCAGACCTAAGAGAGGACTCACAGCATGGGTACCAAATGAAAAAGGGAGCTAACTAGGACACCCATGTATAGGAAAGCTCTACCATTCACATAATATCACTTCTAATAGCAGCATGAAGGTTCTATGACATCATAGAATGGGTTTGTACCTAAGGTTAAGATGGAATGGCCATAAGGCAATGCATAAGTGCAAGCAAATGTGATATCCTAACCTATATGCCAGTTCAGGAATAATACCTGTGATAGGAATGAACGAGTCGAAACCTCGGAGAGAGTGTACAAAAATTGGACCCTACATGACAACCATATTAGTCCAAAACAACCCAAAATAGTCAATAAATAATCCAAACTATAGGATAGATGGAGGAATGACCATGACAACTACTCCCAAAGGAAACAATGCAATGAACAATGGGACATAAAAAGGAAATTAAGGTGTAGACCCAACGTTCACGCACCCACTACCACCCCCATGAGGGTGACCACCGGTGTAAAGACCAAGAGAAGGGAGTCGACATCCTCCACAAATGGAGTAGAGGGAGGAATGTGACCACTCCCAAATCTATGAGCACGGTAAGGGGTTGTGATGCCCCAAGTCTAACACCAGGGTCAACACTAGGACCAAGGACAGGTGACAGGATACCATGCATGCTGAAAAATAAAAGGATCTGAACTCAAGAGAACATAAATATACTCAAGTAACCACAATCCCAAAGGCCAACTAGCGCATAAAGAGCACACTCCTAAGAAAATATACAACCAAAATACAAGCAAACCAAGGGGACAATATGTGAGCTCCCAAATACAGTAGGTATGTCTCGCCTAGGAGAGGATAGAAACTCCCATACACTGCAAGGAAAGGTACGTAACCAATTATAGTGGCCCTCAGCCTCAACGCATATAGCGATTGTGTTCTCTGACCCCTACCTGGCCGGGACACCTACAGAATAACCTCTGCAAGTACCCCCTGTGATACCTAGGTAAGGAAACTAAGGTCACCCCAATATTACCAATTCTTAGGCAGATAGTCGCAGGTGGGATCGACCGTATAAGAAGGGTAGCAAAGCTCAAAAATCTTGAAAGAGCCCCTAGATACGAATACAATCCTGGAAATATCTCCGGTGCTACTCAGTTATGACTAGGGGTCATCCCAATCAATAACCACTCACACTACCTCATGCTTAACTCCCTTTTAAGAGGAGGATCCTGAGAAACACTAATTATACCAAGGAATTTCACACTCTCACCTGGACAGACACATACATGTTGTTGTTTAGTGGTCTTGGATAATTTACTCACAATGAACGATTCCAACACCCTAAAACCTAATCTTGTTGGTGTACCCTGTTAGTGCCATAAATTATTCTCAGACTACAAAAGAACAAGCCAACACAATCTCAATAAGTACAATAAAGTAAAATGGATTTTTCTAGGGTTTTGGTTGTACAGTTTGTAGACAAGAGGGCAGAAAATTCATGAAACCAAAGAAAACACTAAATCATGAGCATTTGAAAGACTGAGATGCATAACACATAAACCATAATCCAAACATAAAAATCATAGTACTGAGTTCCACCCACAGTTAGCAAGCATTTCAAGTATAAATACCTTAAACAAGAAATGAGTATACCAACTGAGTAATTAACACAAATTAGAAATGAAACCAGTCAAAAGTATAAATGTCATATAGTTGCATATATTTCATAATTCAGTCATCAAAAACACATAAGAGTCTTTACACTTAGCTTCATAAACCAGATCTTGATAGCCTCCCCTTGCAACAAAAATTGAACCGTTGGTCCTTTTTCGAACTTACATTTATCTTGTTCCTTCACAAAACAGTTGCATAACTGAACCCTAACTACTTTTAGGTCATCTATCGAATTGTTCAATATAAACTATAATTATGCAAAAATAGAATAACTTTATCAAACTAACTAATAGCTGCTCATCTTTAAAGTACTTTACAAATCTTTTTTTGCCTCAGCTAGAAGAGCAATTCCCTCTAAATTCTTAGCTTTCCTTCTAGCTTTCAGATGATCTGCTTCCAAGTCTGCAACTCTCTTTGTTAACTCCTCATTCTCCTATTTCAGCTCCTGGATAGTTTGCCTTAGTTTTATAAACCGATTCTCTGTCTGTCTTTTTCTTTTAAGAGCCTCTTTAGAAACTGCAATCAATTCCTGGTAGTGACTGTTCACTTCTTCCAAGTCTTCTCTAAGTCTCTTATTTTCAGTCACTAATCCATCATTGGTTTCATGCATATATTCAATTTGATGATTGTATTGTTTAATGCTTCTTTGCATATTTTCCTTTTCAGAATCAATACATTTACCTTCTGATATTGATTGCATCCCTTCTGGTATCCATGGGATCTTCAGCTTCTTGTATATCTCTTCATCCTCCTTCATATGCTCTGTGAAGGTCATAGGAATCTGTGGATGTTCTTCAACTTCAACATTGCACTGGACTTCTTTAATTACCTCTCTTTTCTCCATACAAGAACTCTTTATATCATTTTGCTGTTGTTCTTGAATCATCTTATTTCGAACCTTCATGAAAATGTCTGAGATCTTAGTATCAGTGAAGACTGGTTTATCTTTTGACACTATTGATTTTTTACCTTTCATAACTTCTTTGTTTTCATCTTCACTATCTTCCGATTTCTCCTGAGATGGTGAATCTTCTATTACTGTAACCTTTTTCTCAGCTAGTTTGGGATTTAATAGCTTCTTCATGTTTAACCTAAGCTTGCTCTTCGGCCTCGTCTTGGGTCTCCAAACTACTCCAACCTCTCCTAACATTTTCAGAACCTTTCCTTAATGATGTAATGAAGCAAATTCAACAAGATTCATTCTTTTCTTTCATGACACTGTCTCCTCTTCAAAATTAGTGTGTATTTCTTGCTTAGAACAAACCCTAGATTCATTAGTAGTAGGAACTCTGGCCTCATCAGATAATTATTTTTCATCCTCTTCAGACAGTACTGTAATAGGGCTCTAATTATGCTCCTTAACATCTTCCTTTACACCTTGATTTAGTTCTACAGTTAAAACATATTCTACTGGCTCAACTTCCTTCACCTCTGACTTTGAAACTTTACTTTCCTCGACATTAATTTGTTGTTCAAGTTCAATGTTTTCATCTTCCTGATTCAAATATTTTCCTGGTTCACTAGCTTCTTTATCTTTAACTGTGACTTTCTTTTTTAGTTTCTTGATCAGACTTTGACCTTTGTCTAACTGTCGCTTCTGAGACTGCTCCTCCTTCTCAGTTTGGAAACCTGACCAAAATAAGAAGTGTTCCCATGTCTTCTCTCTTTTCTGCAATACAGTGCTTATAACCAGTTTAATAAGCCCATGATGAAAAACTGATTGTTTTGTATGATCCTGATGTTCTTTCACCCTACTTGACATCTTCGATAAACTTTTCAAAAAGAAGAAGGGGAGATTCATTTTAGATTCATGACTGAGATGTTGAAGGAATCTAAAATGATACTTAAACACAAAAGAAAATCTCCCTTCACAGGTGATATAGATTTGTAGGATTTTGATAGGCTCTATCCACTCAAGTTTAAACTTTTGAATAGGTACTCCCTTTCCCCGATCTACTATTACACCCAGAATGAGATATCTCTGAGCATCAAAAGTGAAAGGCACCTTTTTGAACCACAATTCACCCTCATCCAGAATTCCTATTGCTTCTGCTAGTAACTCCCTGGTCAATTTAAACTTCAAAGTATCAAAAGACACTACATCCTTATCCAAGCATTGAGCAAATTTGTAAGAAACTTATGAGTGATAACCTTCAATCTTTTCAAAAAACACTAACCACCCTGCTTCTGCAAACAGTTTTGCATAATCTGGAAAGGTTTGAGCCCAGCTTAAGTCTGAAGGTTCTGCTCTATTAGTCTTACCACTCTTTTTCATTTTGAACTATTGTCAAATGGCTTCTATCAATAAACACGCTATGAATCTCTTCAAATTTTGATAAAATGACATAAAATACTATATAGGGGAACCCAAAAAACCCTAAATTGAACTCTCTTGTTTAAATTGACAAATACTTTAATTCCATGACTGAGAATTCATCATTTAGTATCAATTATACTTAAAAACTAATAATCTGCCATCAATTCGGTCATTAATCCTCTGTTTAGAAAAACCCCTAATTTATGAACCTTGGTAATCGGTTCGCAGCCTACCTGTTACAATGACTAATCCAGCTGCTGGAATCTTGTTCTCTTGACTGTCAGGTGTTGAATTTCATTCCCCAATCTTCTCTAGCTGCTTTGATAACTCCAGATGATTTCTCCTCAAAGCCCTAATTTTTTGCTCTGTTTCAAAATTCCGATTACCAAGTGCTGATTTTTTAGCCATGACCTTCACCTGCTCTATGTGCACTTCAGAGAATACATGATTCAAAATGCATTTGTCTCATTATGTTCAACCATCATTACTCCATCACCTCTGCAAGAAACTGCCACGATTCGCCCTCATGATGATATTCACACCTGTCACAGTGATTATTCTACAAGAAACATGTATCAAATCCATCACTCAGTATGATTGACATCTTATTTGTGAGAATTGTGGAGAATACTGAACCAGAAATGATGATTTTTGACTTGCGCAACTTTCTTGTAGCGCATGTGTGCATTTGTTTTTGGCTTGCACTACAAGAAAGTGTGAGCTAATAATTTGCAAAAATTAAAGTCATAATAAAGGCTTAAACTTGGTTTAGGAACCTTAATCGAGATTTTATGACATTCTTTAGACCTTTTAATCCATATAAGCATTCTAAAAGCCCTCTAACTATGAAATCAAACCGAAATTTGTAAAAAATAAAACTAAGAAATCAAATAAACATGAAAGCTAAAGGGAAAAGATTCAAACTATCCCAAGCAAAAAAAAATTCTAGGAATAAAGAATAAAACCAAGCTTCAAAACTTAAACAAAAGTATTAAAATATGGAAAACAAAAACATGACCTAACATACCCTATCAAATAAAATAGTGTAATCCATTTTAATTAAGCGTTTATTTTATTTCGCTGTAATTACTCAAAGGGAAATGATCATGCAACTAATGAATTTATGACTCAGCAATGAAGTAAATATGCACACCATAATAAACAATGCTAAGTGCAATCTTTGTCAAATGAAAAATAGGTTATGCCACTACATGAGATGCATAAATATATATTCCTTTCCGAATGCCAAAGCAATCCTTCCTATATGAAATCCTAAATAAAACTCTCATCCAAGCAATCCAATGCAAGTACCTCCTCAAATCCATATGCAAAAAATGAAACTACCTTGTATTTTTCAATATAAAAGAATGAAAAATGCAATAAAATTCATCTAAAACTCTCAGTCTCTGCAACAAGTATAAAACACAATCCCAGCAAGACACCGAGACAAAAAAGAGTAATGCACTAATGGCAAAACAAAAAGGATAAATGACTAAAACTACTATCAAAGAAAAATAAATGAAAAAGCAGTCTCTGGTCACAAAAGAAGCATCCAACGGACAACATCAAACCCAAGGAAGACCCAACCACACTCACAACCCACCCAACAAATTTCCACAACATCAAACTCACTGAAAGGGAGGATGTACGCAATTGTTTAAAGAATAGCTGTGTATATACACGACTTTTGGCCAAAAAGATGCATGTATACGCAGATTTTGGACAAAAAACTGTGTATACGCAACATTTGGCCAAAAATATGCGTATGTACGTGACTTTTGGTCAAAAACCTACGTATACAGAGAAGACAGTGATAAAAATAATGCCAAGGGTCAAACCAATAAATGGGAGTGTCAATGGATGAACATACTATAAAATGCAACACAGAAATAAGGAGAAACAAAGAGCAAGTCAAGAATATCGAGCACATTGTGCCCCCAAACCCTAAAGAAAAACAAGGAACATCCCCAGTGGAGTCACCAATTCTGTTACGGAGACAAATTCCTATGGCTTTGGGTACCACAACAGACAGCGTGACTCCAAAAATCAATCCTTTCCTATATGCAATAGAAACCAAATATCTAACACTAAACGATCTCGATTCATACCTTATTCTAGATGGTTGATGTAGATCCCTGTTGAGCTTTCCAACTTCAGCTTGTATTGATAAATTGCTATCTCAACACTCAGCAAACAAGACAAGCATGATATGTGTTAGACATACTCTAGCATATATAATTAATAACATATAAGCATTTAAAAGCATCCATGGATCAAATAATCATTTAAATACACATTATTGGATAGGAGAAGATATTTCTATTGATATAAAACAAAGATTACAATAGTGACAACCTCTGTCGGCACGTCTGCGAATCAGAGAAACTAAGTCCCCCACTTGGGCCTCCACCACTTCAATCCTCCATCTCTCAATAGCAAGCTCACAAGCAAAATGAAAGCTTGGGAAGAACACAAAGTGCTCCAAGGGACAAAGGGATGTAGACTCAAGTATAAGCTCTAGCAACAATGGACTATAGTTTTCTTGCTATTCATTTCCTCCCCCTTTCAATGTATCCAAAGGGTTCCTTATATTGCTATTAAATGGGGTAATGGAAGTTCGAATCCAAGAAATCTCAATGCATATGGAAGGTCAAGAGACAAGTGATTCGGATCCACATCAAGGAAAACTCCAAAATTATTTGGCCTTTTGCACACATCCCGATGTACACGGTTTTAAAGGTCAAACCCGCGTATATACGCGAGAAAGGGATTAAAAGTCGCATATGGCAATCATTGCATTTTTTAAGGATGATCTTGGAAACATGAAAGGTACAAAAATGGTCCATGGGGTCTAAGGAGTCTGTAGAGGGACAGGCGAGGCCATAAAAGTGTGATTCACCATGTGTGGTAAAATCGACTGTAACAGGTATAATGTTTTTTTCAGATATGGTTGTATTTGTGTTTGGGATTCGTTTAACGAATGTAATTGTTGAAAATCCTTTTTTTTTCATTTATATATTTTTATAATGCTTAGATCATTTATTTTTTAATTTCTGTTGTACAATTTCAGATCGCATGGGATGTGATTCCAGATCAAACCAGATCAGATTGCATCGAAATTTTCTGACCAAAGACAATGTATGATGGTGCAGGATAAGTTTACCACTATCATTTGTATTTCTATTTGAGATTCTTATTTTTTATAAAGTTTATAGCATTCCTTTTCTAATTTCCATTGTACTTTTTTTTTCCTAACCAGTCTTGCTATAACAGTTATTTACCAGATACTGTATATGCATAGTAATCAATTTTACCCCTAGTTTTTCGATGCAGAAATATTATAGGACTTGGAAGATTTTATTTTTTGTGTATGCAACACCATAACCCTCGTTACAAGGAGAAAATGAATTAATGGTTCTTACCAAAGGTTGGTGCAGCATTTATTTTTTCCTATAGAGCTAGATTGTTTTTTTCACTATTTATTTCCAATTCAGAGATCCCCTGTGTAACCTGTGTGGCCCCTTTGGGCATCTTGTCATGATTGCAGATTATAAATTTTCATAAATTTAATCATGTTTAGTATAGAACCTTATCCATTTCCACATAAATAATGAAATTCCTTTCCTCTAGAAGTTGTGGAAGAATCATTTCGAATACTTGTAGAATAGGATGCTATACGAGAAAAACAATGACAAATGAAGGAACAGTTATCTAAACAACGAATGAAATCATGACAATTATGTAAAATTGTTAAAAATGAGTATTCGACTGATGATGAAATAGAGTCCAGTGGTAATGATGCTCAGGTCCAGCTTAAAAATATGCAAATACCTTATCAACTCCGTTGTTGCCCATATATGCAGTGTGTTAGGGGAAAATCTCCAGACTTCGATACTCTTGGCCTTATTAAAGAAGAAAGTGGTTTAGAAGAGATCATTCTCTACAAAGTTATTGATGAGTCCCATATAGGAAATGTAGAGTTAACAAACTTGGATCCTTGTGAGAATGATCCAATTCTTTACACTATTGGTACTAGTGGCACATGGACACGTAGTATAAATGATGTTTTTCCTCTTCTAATGGTGTATGCAGATGATAGTGGAAACCTTATGACACACCATCCTTCATTATCTGAAATAAAATCACAGTTATATTCAAGGTCTTATGAATATTGTTCCACTGCAGTCATCAAGTGAGGGTTTTACATGGGATCTAGGTCAGATGTGACTCCCTTATTGGGAGATGATCGTTTTATCAAGATTGGAAGAAATAAATTCATTCAAATGGATGGGATTCTGGTGCACAGCACAAATACATTTTATTTTACCATAAAGGCAAGCATGTATGTCTGTATTTATTATGAAAATTTGTCTGGTATTTCTGAAGAAGAGTCATTGAAAATTCCATATCCTGTGGAAGTGTTGAATTGTTTAGTAGATGTTTCTACTGGTGGAACATTCTGTTGGGTAATAATTTTTGAAAGTGAGTTGGATGTTATTGGTAGAGGCCACCACATTCTCCAAGGTGTGAATTTACATCCACATGAGGTGTTCTATACAAAACAAGTTTTATTGATATCAACTGAAATCATTGGTGGTGAGTATACACATATATTTTAATTCATATTTTTCAGTTTATATCACAATTTTTTCACCCAGAAAAAAACCCAGTTTCTTGCTATTAATGTTTATGAATCAAAGAAAAATTACAAAAAACATAAGGTGCATAAGTTCCAAATAAAACTACCAGCCAGACTCTGTAGAGACTCTTTGTAACAATCATTAGTTGTATGTTCTACTGGATAGAACAGATTCCACATCAAATCATCAATAAATATTGATCATTATGCCTTATTGACTGAGACAAAAAAATATTAAAAGCTGGAAATGTACTAAACTGGGTAGAGTGCATATATGTAAAATTCTTTAGATAGTATCTAATGCACAAATCACTATATACTAATTACAATGGATAGAACCTTTATCCACTAATGTGGAATCCAGAAATTCCTTGAAATAAAGTGTACCCTCTTCCAAACCAATAGTTTTCTTTGATAGCAAATCTGCCTGTGTGTTGAGTTCCTTGTGAGTATGAAAAAAAGATAAATACTGAAAATTACTCCCAACATTTGTTAATCTTTGTTTCCACTGTTCCATATTTGTAACCTGTAACATTGATTTCCATGCCAACTAGTTGAAGATGCATTTTGAATCTCCACAAACCTGAAGTGATGTGATCCTTTAAAGTTAGCAAAGAATAGTAAACCCCAGCTGGCGATGAGTTCAACTCTAGTGTTTGAGCCTCTACCACAACCTAACCAAACACGAAAAAACTGATTGCCTAGGAATCTAATATAAATAACTCCCCCACATTCACCCAGTTGTGCAACTAATGTTATCTTTATAGTAACTAATGTTATTTTTATTTTTATTGCAGGCATTGTTGATGTTTTCTTTACTGTGAGATCTATCAAAAGGTGGGGCAAGAGCACTCGAAAGGGAGAATCTTTTTTGTCTTTTTATTGCTATAAAAGATTATAAGCACACCACTTTCCAACTTCTTGCAACAAAGGGTGATGATGAAGTTGTGACTGCCAGATTAGCTGCCTCTATAGAATATGGAACTCACAATGCATTACCATCATGTATTGGATTATTGCAGCCACATCGAATCCATAGTCACAATATCCATCTTCTTTCCAACAAATGTTTCAACCACATAAGCTCTCGTAACACGATACGAAGTGAATCTTTTGTGGAAATTCCTTATTCAGATGAAATTTTCATGGTTACTTTTGAGCTTATTTCAATGCATTCCATACCTCCTGGGATTGTGAATAAAAACAATTCACTAGACTTCACCACAGAAGGATATGTGAATCTCAAGAAGGTTGTTTTCTATACATGGTCAACCTTTCCTGATAGATATCATCTATCTTCAGGCTCAAGCAATGATATTTAACCTGTTGGAAAATGGAGAGTGGGACCAACATTTAGATTTCGGTATTTGTTTAATAGCCTACAGCCTCGTGTGCAGATGCACTTTTCATGGGATTCACACCAATGGGATCATGTCCATCATTTTTATGGATTGGAGATGAGGACTGGTGCAAACCATTTGTAGATGTAAACATTATACCTATCATAAATATGGTGAATTCTGTATGAGAGATATGTGGTGTAATATCTATGGTGAAATATTTGAGCTTTGTAATTTGAAGTTTTTATAAGTAAATCTAAATCTAAATCTGGGGAAATCCAAATAGTCTTCTTTGTGTGCTTGTTGAGATTGTTAGTGATTCAGTCCTGACTATGCACTCTAATTTTGTAGCCTTGTAGTATTATTTGTTGATCCTGCAGGGTTGCATCACATGACATATTGATGTTGTGTTATCAATAGTTTTTGTTTTCCAAGGAAAAAATCTTTATCTTTAATATTTCAAAGTTTGAAATCAGAATATATATTTTTTAGCCTATGGTATCTTGAAAAGATATATATGTTATGTCTTCAAACTATCCTAATAGCTATTTATCCTAGTCTTCCATAATCAACAAAATATTTGGTGAATTCTGTATGACAGATCTATGGTGTAACATGTATGGTGAAATATGTTTTTTTTTCCCAGGAAAAAATTCATACTTTTCATTTCAGAGCAGAAATAACATACATTCTATATCATCCTCTCCTTTATTGCCTCAGTAAATATTATCTTTTTCAGTAACTAATAGATAACATTTAGCCTATTTACCATTTTGGCTTCCAAGCCTAAATATGTCAACAAGGATCACTGACCAAAGTATACATAGGCAGCCATTTAGTTGCAAAGTAGGATACTGAAAGAAGTTTTTGTCAAAAATTATCATGCATTCCTAGCTTGCATTTTTATGCTTATGGCTTCCATTTTACACCAAGTGTCCATAACAGTAAAAAAAGGTTAAAATTGCACCTTTCATAGATCGACTGTGAGCATACGAGGTTAGGTTATATAAAATTAACATAAGGATATTCTTCTCAATATATCTAGCCATCCAATTTCCAAAACCATTTACTATAAACATTTAGTATGAGGGTTTGGCTTGCATTTTTATTAATCTAGGTGGATATTACATAAATACAACACAACCATGTAGTGTTTATGCACAACATGCACTTTTTGAACCCAAATTGAAAAAATAAATGTATAATAATGTGGAAAATAGTAAAGCATACCATTTCCAACTAAAATCACTCAAAAATACCCAATACTTAGGGTTGGGTGGGAATTTCTCTGACCTAGGTAAAACTAGGTTGAAAACACGAAAGTTGTCATTTTTTCAATTTAACTCTAGACAAATGAAACATAATTTTAAAACAAATGAAAGAGGATTTTGTCAAAAGTATGTCTATATTCAACCCCATGGTGTTAGTTTCAATTGATGACAATTGTACAGACCATGGTATGCATTTCCCTAATCCCAGTTTTGAATATTTACACACTGTTTTTTAAGTAACAACTTAGAATTTCAATCATTAATTTTGAATTTGTCCAATATACTTGCAATTTTAGGCATTCATGTTCAATTTGACTACTATGCATTCCTAGCTTGCATTTTTATGTTTATGGCTTGCATTTTACACCAAGTGTCCATAAAAGTTAAAAAAAAGGGTTAAAATTGCACCTTTCATAGGTCGAATTTGAGCATACGAGTTTAGGTTATATAAAATTAACACAAGGATAGTCTTCTCAACATATCTAGCCATCCAATTTCCAAAACCATTTACTGTAAACATTTAATAGGAGGGTTTGGCTTACATTTTTATTAATGTAGGTGGATATTTCATAAATACCAGACAACCATGTAGTGTTTTTGCACAACATGCACTTTCTAAACCCAAATTGAAAAAATAAATGTATAATAATGTGGAAAATAGTAAAACATACCATTTCCAACTAAAATCACTCAAAAATACCCAATACTTAGGGTTGGGTGGCCATTTTCTGATCTGGGTAAAACTGGGTTGAAAACACAAAAGTTGTCATTTTGTCAATTTAACTCTAGACAAATGAAACGTATTTTTAAAACCTGAAAGATTCTTTTGTCAAAAATATATCTATCTTCAACCCCATGGTGTTAGTTTTAACTGATGACAATTGTACGAATTGTGGCGTGGATTTTCCTAAGCCCAGTTTTGAATATTTACACACTATTTTTTACGTAACAACTTAGAATTTCAGTCATTAATTTTGAATTTATCCAAGATACTTGCAATTTTTTTCATTCATGTTCAATTTGAATTCTATGCATTCCTAGATTGCATTTTTATGCTTATGGCTTGCATTTTACACCAAGTGTCCATAATAGTCAAAAAAGGGTTAAAATTGCACCTTTCATAGGTCAACTGTGAGCATATGAGGTTAGGTTATATACAATTAAAACAAGGATAGTCTTCTCAATATATCTATCCATCCAATTTCCAAAACCATTTACTATAAACATTTAATAGGAGGGTTTGGCTTGCATTTTTATTAATGTAGGTGGATATTTCATAAATACAAGATAGCCATGTAGTGTTTTTGCACAATAGGCACTTTCTGAACCCCAATTGAAAACATAAATGTATAATAATGTGAAAAATAGTAAAACATACCATTTCCAACTAAAGTCACTCAAAACTACCCAATACTTAGGGCAAGGCAGGCATTTTTATGATCTCGGTAAAACTAGGTTGAAAACACAAAAGTTCTCATTTTGTCAATTTAACTCTAGACAAATGAAACATAATTTTAAAAAAATAAAAGAGGATTTTTTCAAAAATATATCTATATTCAACCCCATGTTGTTAGTTTCAACTAATGACAATTGTGTGGACTGTGGCATGCATTTTCCTAAGCCCGGTTTTGAATTTTTACACGCTATTTTTTACGTAACAACTTAGAATTTCAGTCATTGATTTTGAATTTGTCCAAGATACTTGCAATTTTAGTCATTCATGTTCAATTTGGCTGCTATGCATTCCTAGCTTGCATTTTTATGCTGATGGCTTGCATTTTACACCAAGTGTCCATAATAGTAAAAAAAGGGTTAAAATTGCACCTTTAATATGTCAACTGTGAGCATACAAGGTTAGGTTATATAAAATTTACAGAAGGATAGTCTTCTCAATATATCTAGTCATCTAATTTCCAAAACCATTTACTATAAACATTTAATCAAAGGTTTTGGCTAAAATTGAACATGAATGACTAAAATTGCATGTAGCTTTTTATGCAATACAACCTCATGCAAAAGTCAAAAAGGGGTTACAAAAATATCGTTCCTTCTTAAGAATTTGAGAGAAGTCTTTGATGGATGCTAGTGCAGCAATGAATGCTAGAGTTGATCTCTCTGCGTGGTCAACCATAAAAGAAACATTGACAAACAAGCTAGCTGAGAGGGATGATGAGATTAAAGAGATCAGATTGAAAATACTCGAGGATAGAGAATCACAACATTTGGGGTGTAAGTCTGAGATAAAATATCTGAAATCCCAAATTGCCACTCTGTAGAAGAACAACATGCTTCAACGAGTAGCAATTGTGTATACTCCAGATAATACATAATTGAGGGAAAAGAGTTGGAGCTAGAGACAGAGCCGCTCAAGAAAAAATTGACACAAGTTTAGTATGATTTGAAACATGCAAATGATCGTCTTCAGCAAAAGGAAAAGGAACACAAAGAGAAAAATAAGAAGAATGTGGAATTGATGAAGAAGTACATCCAAGATATAGATAGATTGAGAGAAATTTTGCACAAATGTGCAACAAAAGTGAAAGAATTAGAACGAAAATTAGAACATGCACCTGCAGCAACTTCTGAAGAACCATAAGATTGTAGACAAGGAATGTACAAATTTATCTTCTCTAGAAAAGGAGGATCGTTGCATCCAAAACCTCCCAAGCAGCCTATAACTATGGAATAACATTATTTATATATAATGTGTATGTATTTCAAGTTTTAATACATAAATTTATATGTGTGTGTGTGTATTTCTTGGCAATGTATATGTTTTTGATGCATGTAATGTGAATGGTAATTTTGAATTTAACTTTTCAATAAGTGTACATAACAGGACAAAAAGTTAACAATATCAAAATTGAAAATTTAACTTGTGTATTGTAGGCATACATATTTGAAATTGTAATAATTTAAAAGAGTGATAGTGATTAGTGGATATAAGATGTCAGTACATTTGGTGACATAGGTAGATCCTAGCTGTTTGCTTGGAACTGTGGATATTATAGGGATATTATGGGGATATTATGGGGATGATGGATTGAGAACTTTCAAGTTCTTTATGATAATTTTGATGTTATGTATTGTTGTATTTATGTAAGTTTCTTTATCTAATGTAACTGAAATTCCAATTCTGGAACAATGTCATACAATTCTACTCATGCAACCGAATTTCAGCGAATAACCCAAAGCTATAATGCCTATAGAACTGGCCTAAAAAAGACAAAAAATTACAAAATATAAACAAACCCAGAAAACAACTATAATTTTATTATTGAAAACAAAAATTAAATATCTAATATTCCTTCCAGCATTTGTTACATTTCCAAAATTTGGTAACATAAATGTTAGCACAATCGAATAAATTTTAAGTACCGCAAGATCACTAGAAATGCTTATTGCAACTTAAGTTTCTTTCACCATTTTGCATACAATGTTGCATTTCAATCATCTAGGAATTTTTTCTTTTTGGCTTGTCTCACACTTCTTATAATGACATCATTTTTTATAGGATTCCCAGCATCCATCTTTTGGATATCAACTACTGCCCCTTGAATTTCTTTTTTTTCACCACTCTACCCTGTACCATTTACTGAGGATGGAACACAATTTTTATTGTGATTCATAGTCTCCATCATTGGCATATCAATAGCAGCTACTCCATACACTTCTTGTAATTCATTGATTTTCCCTGCTTCATTTCTTGAGGATGAAACACCAATTTTACAGTAATTTTCAGTCATCGTCATAGGTATTTCAACACCAGCTGCCCCATTCAATTCTTGTGTTTGATCAGTTTGCACTGCCACTTTCCTCTTGGATGAAACACTTGGAGTTTTACTGTTATTTCTTCTTTGAACATTATTTTTTTCCTTGCTCCTTCCGAAGCGATGTGATTCACGAAAATCCTCTTCACCATATTTTCTTATTGGCCTTGATCTTGGAATATGATTACTGAACTGCGAGAACATATTAGTATTTAGTAGTTAAGAATAGATTATGAATCCTCACACCATAAAATGAAAGCAGAATTAGAAACCATCTAAAATTAGGGAATACTTATTGTTGGTGGTGCAATCAATGATTTATTAGATTGTCTTTCCCATGACTAAAATAGTTGTTTTACTTGGTTAGAAGTGACATCAAGGAAGCGCGATGCCAACTATGTTGCAGTTTCCTCATTTAGTGGACTTCTTGTATTTTCATATTCAACACGAAGTTGACATCTAATATTGGAAGCCAAAAATATTCTTTCTTTGAAAGTACCCTTTGATCTCATAACCAGTTTGAAAAATTGTGCTTGCATCTCATTTACAAGACACATTTTGTCATGTTCAAATGTGTTTCTATACTCCTTAGCAACTCCTCTTCCTCCTCCTTGGTTTTTGTTCAAATTTTTCATTTCCCTATTATTACGTTCCATTACTTCATTCCTTAACCGTCCTAAAGTATAAGGATGAGCAGCCCTAGTCATGTGAAGAGCATGCGCCCCTTGGATATGCATTTAAGGAATCATCTCATCTCGTAAACAACAAGAACACAACCAAATCCACTCACTAGCAAGGAATCCAATCCTAAAATGATAGTGGTTCAAATTTTATATTGTAAATGAGATAATACCACCATGCTTAAAAACACAATACTATGTACTTAGTATAAATTGGTGTACTTTTCCTCATATTCATATTTATCATCCCCTACACACCCTTGGAATTGCACCATGTGGAATTATTGATAACACTTCCACATCCTCACCAACTTTTTATACTTTTATTCATCTGGTAGGCCTTCAATAAAGAAATATTAGAGGTACCTACAAAACTTTTTGGAATGTGGCGTGAGAATATGAAACATGGACAATCGAATTACCTTCCAGAATATATAACTTTTATTTATGGAAACTAAGCATAAATCCCAAAAAACTAGGTTCTTCTAAGGTTGGTATGTTATATTTTTCCCAAAAAATTATGAAAATGTTTGCATTGGTCCGCTCGTTTGGTATGCAAATGGTGGAATTTTGTGAAAAACATTATATAGAGTTGTAGATAACAGGTCTGTCTCGTGCAGCATTATTTTTCCATATTTAGTTATGTTATATTTTTTATTTTTCAAATTAAGGAAGTCAAGGACGCCCTAAAATGACAAGGTCGAGCGTTGGTCCACCACATCTTGGTCTTAAAATAGTCAATGAACAATATTTTTTTTAGGATGTAGGTCTTTGTGTCTTCTTGTGAAGGTTCTTTTCTATTTTCTAAATAGGTGAGGCAATCAAAATTTATAGCCAAAGAAAATAGCCTACATTTTGTGTTAGATTGACGTTATTCCATTTAAAATTAAATAAGAAAAGGAAAAAGATAATAGATTTAAATAAAAATTGCATATTCAAAATCTACAGAAATAGTTACACAAGTGTGTGAATTTTCATTACCAGTGGAAAAGCGTGGCATATGGAAAATCATGCACGAAATAGGAGAAGTGGTACAAAACAAGGTTTTATGTCTTAAGACATTCCAAACCACTTGGTTGGGAAACCCGAACCTAAAACCAAAGCATCCAAGTCATCCACGACATAGGTTAGAAAAAAGATGCCACCAAAATTCTAAATTTAAATCACGTGTGCGCGTAGTTTAAAACACAACGAGCACACACTAGAAGCGTGATCCCACTACTTTGTGCGCACGCATTAAAGACGCGTGCGCGCATTTGTTAAGTAAACACTTTGTTTTGATTTTATTTTCAATCATTTGCAATGGAATGATGATTATGAACAATGATGAGGAGGAGGAGGAGGATGATGACAATGATGATCAAATGAAGATGATGACTATGATGATGAGGAGGAGGATGCTGACAATGATGATGATAACAATGATGACTATGATGATGATGATGATGATGATGATGGTGGTGGTGGTGGTGGTGGTGATGATGATCATGAGGAGGATGAGGATCACGATGACTATGAGTATGATGACGATGATTATGATGATTTGTCGTAGGGTTTTTCCGGATAATCCGCAGTAGATATTTTTAGGTCGACGTTTCGATTCCGCATCTGGAACCATCATCAGGACAAGTAGTCGAATGGTAAAGCTGCAGATTTGGATTTAAATACCGGTTGGTGTTGTTATAATTAAAATGGCCAACTAGTCCTAGGTTTAAGGGAGGGAAATTAATCAATAAAAGATTATAATTTGTTTTTTTAAAAATTATGTTAAAATAATCGAAAAAATCTTTAATTAATATTTTATTATGTCCCGACGGTTCCTTGGGACATAAGGTCTTTAGGAAGAAAACCCATACAGATAGTTATCTTGAGGCATATTCTCATCATCACCCGGCTCAAAAACTGGGGATCATCAATACCTTGGCTACAAGAGCCTCCAGGATCTGTGATGCTGAACATCTCAAAGAAGAACAAGGCAACCTGGTTAGAGTTTTCAAAAACATCGGTTATAACGAAAATGACTTTAGGAGAACCCTGAAAAAACCCGTAGGTAAACTAAAGAACCCCCAACAACACAAAGACAAAAAGAGGGCTTATCTCCCTTACATTCAAGGCGTCACGGATAAGGTTTCCAAAATCCTGAGAAAGAAAGATATCCTTACAGCTTTTAAACCTCTAGTAACCATTAGGCAAAAAATGAGGACTGTTAAAGACAAGGTTGAGGAGCATCAGCAGAAAGGTGTTTATAAGGTTACTTGTTCCTGTGGCCTCAACTACATTGGAGAAACTGGTCGGTCCCTTAAGGTTAGATTAAGGGAACATGGGGCTGATATCCGCAATCAACGTATTCGCACCTCTGCCTTAGCTGAACATTCGGAGAGGTCAAAACATCATATTTGCCTTGTGGAAACTTCGCTGCTTGCACAAGAGAACCATTACTTCAAACGGAGATTCAGGGAAGCTATAGAGATCATCAAACATCCCAACAACCTTAACAGAGATGGCGGTTTTGAAGTGAGCAAAAGTTGGGTCCCCCTTATCAAAGGTCTAAACAAGTCCAATAGACAAGTCCAATCTCTCTAAGCCTTAGCCCAGCTTGGTTTCTTAAGTGAAGTAAAATTAAAATTAAAGTAAATTTTTTTTATAAATAACTTAATAATAACTTATAAATATTTCACTAGTAATTCAAAAAAAATTTAAATAATTTGATTAACTTAATAATAAATTAAATATTTTATTAATAGTTTAAATTATTAATTAGAAATATAATTTAAAAATAAATTAATTTAAAATTATTTTGGAATTTAAATTATTCCAAACTTAGTATTAAAAATATCTTTTGTTAAATAATTTTATTAACTTAACAATGAATTAAATATAAATAATTGGTCAACATTTTATTAACAATTTAAATTATAAATTATAAAGATATTATAACAATTTATAATAAATTAAATTTAGAAACAAGATATTTATAATTATATTAGAATTAAAGTTCTTTAACATAAAATGCCCTATTTTATGCCTAATCTTAAACCTTAAAAAAATTAAATAAAATAAAGATATTTCATTTATTAGACATTAACATAATTTTAAAACAAATTGTAATCTTCTTTTCTCTCCTTAAACCTAGGACTAGGGGTACCCTTATTTAAACCCTAACATAAAGTGGATAAATAATTTTATTAACCTAATAAAAAAATTAAAAATAGTAATTTATTAATACTTTTAATTATAAATTATAAACATATTTCTTAAACAATTTAAAACCAATTAATTTTGAAACATTTTACACTATTTTTATGCCCTATTTTTAACCTTACCTTATGCATTTTTAGCCTTACCTTATGCCTTTTTCATTAACCCTAACCCTAAACCTCTTAAAAATTAATAAAATAAATACAAAAATATTAATTAAAGATTTTTTCGATTATTTTAACATAATTTTAAAAAAAACAAATTATAATCTTTTATTGATTAATTTCCCTCCCTTAAACCTAGGACTAGTCGGCCATTTTAATTATAAAAACACCAACCGGTATTTAAATCCAAATCTGCAGCTTTACCATTCGACTACTTGTCCTGATGATGGTTCCAGATGCGGAATCGAAACGTCGACCTAAAAATGTCTACTGCGGATTGTCCGGAAAAACCCTACGACAACTTATCTTACTACAGAAATCTACAAACTGAGATTATGATGATGATGACGATGATTACGATGATGAGGATGATGATGTTGATGACGACAATGATGATGATGACAAGGATGATAATGACTATGATGATGAATAGTGATGGTGATGATGATGAGGATGATGATGATGATGATTGCGATGATGAGGATGATGATCTTGGTCACGATGATGAGGAGGAGGAGGATGACTATGATGATGACTATGATGATGGACAATGATGGTGATGATGATGAAGATGATGATGAGGATGATGACGATGCTGACGATGATGAGGAACAATGATGATCATGATGATAATTTCAATGACGATGATGAGGATTATGACTATGATGATGAGGATGAGGATGAGGATGATGATGATGATCACAATGATGATGAACAATTATGGTGATGATGATGATGAGGACGAGGATGATGATGATTACAACGACGATGAGGAATAATGATGATGATGATGATAGGTTTAGTTGAAACTTTGCTTCGATTTTATTTGCAAGCATTTGCAATGGAATGATGATGATGAACAATGATGATGACGATGAGGAGGATGATGACAATGATGATGATGAGGATGATGACTATAATGAGGAGGAGGAGGAGGAGGAGGAGGATGACAACAATGATGATGATGATGAACAATGTTGGTGATGATGATGATGATGAGGAGGAGGAGGAGGATGAGGATGCTGATGATGACGATGATGAACAATGTTGGTGATGATGATGATGAAGATGATGACAATGATGATGATGAGGATGATGACTATGATGATGATGAGGATGAGGATGATGATGATGATGATGATGATGACAATGACAATGATGATGAACAATGATGGTGATGATGATGATGATGATGATGATGATGATGATGACGACGACGATGATGATGAGGGACAATGATGATGATGATGATGATGAATCTTTGCTTTGATTTTATTTTCAAGCATTTGCATTGGAATGATGATGAGGAGGAGGAGGATGACTATGATGATGATGATGAGGATGATGACTATGATGATGATAATGAGGATGATGAGGAGGAGGAGGAGGAGGATGAGGATGATGAGGAGGGTGATGATGATGATGATGACGACGATGACGATGATGAACAATGTTGGTGGTGATGATGATGATGACGATGACAATGATGATGATCAGGATGATGACTATGATGATGATGAAAATGACAATGAACAATGATGGTGATGATGATGGTGATGTTGATGATGAGGACGAGGATGATGATGATGATGATGACGATGATGAGAAACAATGATGACGATGATGATAGGTTTAGATGAAACTTTGATTTTATTTTATTTTCAAGCATTTGCAATGGAATGATGATGATGAGCAATGATGAGGAGGAGGAGGAGGAGGAGGAGGATGACAATGATGATGATGAGGATGATGACTATGATGAGGAGGAGGAGGAGGAGGAGGAGGATGACGATGAT
The DNA here is from genome assembly GCA_001517045.1 of Pseudotsuga menziesii. Lineage (NCBI taxonomy): Eukaryota > Viridiplantae > Streptophyta > Pinopsida > Pinales > Pinaceae > Pseudotsuga > Pseudotsuga menziesii. The sequence continues at coordinate 137,121 of LPNX010122417.1, forward strand.
GATGATGATGATGATGAACAATGATGGTGATGATGATGAGGATGATGAGGATGAGGATGACGAGGATGATGAGTAGGAGGAGGAGGAGGAGGAGGATGAACAATGTTGGTGATGATGATGATGAGGATGATGGAAATGATGATGATGATGATGATGATGACGACGACTATGATGATGATGAGGATGATGATGATGATGACGATGACAATGACGATGAACAATGATGGTGATGATGATGACGATGATGACGATGATGATGATAATGATGATGACGATGAGGAGTTGGAGGAGGATGAGGATGATGATGAGGATGACGATGATGAGGAACAATGATGATGATGATGATGATGATGATAGGTTTAGTTGAAACTATGGTTTGATTTTATTTTCAAGCATTTGCAATGGAATGATGACGATGCACAATCATGATGATGAGGAGGTGGATGATGACTATGACGATGATGATGAGGAGGTGGATGATGACTATGACGATGATGATGAGGATGATGATGATGATGATGATGAAAATGATGGTGATGATGAGGAGGAGGGGGATGAGGAGGACGAGGAGGATGAGGATGATGATGAGGATGATGAGGATGATGATGATGTCGATGATGAACAATCTTGGTGATGATGATCATGAGGACGATGACAATGATGATGATGAGGATGATGACTATAATGATGAACAGGATTGTTGATGTATTTGTAACTTTGGAATGTATTCACTTGTATATCTTATGTATTGTACCCCGATGTTTATTCTAGGAAGTATCTGTAATGTAATTGAGTCATGTCATACCCTGATGTTCCTGTCGGGAGAATCAATAATGTAAACAAGTCATGTAAATTCATTGAGATTAACCCTCCATTGTAAGTCGGGGCAATAGGCTCCATAATTATGTCAAGGTTAACCCTCCTTGTTGATCAGAGGAAAAATTCCCCACAGTTGTGGGGCACTAGGGTTATTAGACTCTCATAGAAATATCAACCCTGGTAAGTAATTGTTAAGTGGGGCCGACATGTTGAAGTGGACATTAAGTGAACGAAAAAATATAAATAGAGAGTGAGCCTCTTTATTTATCACACACTCACTCACTCACTGGGGCGCATCAGTGAGAGAGGAGAAGCTCTCTCAACTGAGAGAGAGAGAGAGAGCAAGCCATTGGAGATCATCTTTATGTTTTCGGGTTTTACTACTGCCATTGGTGCTCATTCTATCTCTGAGGAAGTTGCGGGGTTTTCTCCTTTGCAGTTTCCTTGAGGAAAAGTATTTTTGTCTCTTGTCTCTTGTGTTTATTTTTGTGCATGTTATTCTCTCAGATAAGATCCTAAGATCATATTGCTTAAATGATAAAAATCTAACATGGTATCAAAGATAACTTGAGAAGAACACAATGTGCAGCTGCAAAAGATAGGGCTTCTTACTTTTTGGGTCTCTCTCCACAATCCATCAACAAAAGAAGGGTAGGATAACTCTCCATTGAAGGCCGCATCTTATTGTCGAAGCAAAATTTGATTTTAGACATTTTCAGTTTTTGGTACGCGAAATTAAGGCTTTTTACAGAAGAAGAATTTTTGAGTGAGCCCGCCATAGGATTTCTCTCCTCATCAAAATAGAAGTTTAGATACCTAGGTTGAGACTTTTGGTTGGGTCAAACTCTGGGAAAGTCAAACCCTAGTTTGACCCTAGGCCTAAAAAACCATAAAATACTTAAACTGATAATTTTTGGTATATTTTCTATATCTCGAGATTGGAGAAGGCTCAGAAGTCAAAACTTTCACAGGATGAAGAAAAATTCCTGATGTACATTGTGTCCAAGTTTTTGCCTCTGATTCACTATATGATAGAATATATGATTCCTCCAAGTTATGGTTCTAGCCTCTCCCAGGATTCCTCCCCAACCAGGACACTTGGAGATGATTGCTATATCTCGGGCTACGAAGGTCCAAATGAAATTTTGAAAGATGTTACATAAATTTCATGGAATTTAATTTATGTGGTAAAATTTTCAGACCCCGAAGATGAAACAGCCACACGTGGCAGTCCGTACAACTCCGTTATGCTAAACAGTCCTGAAATAGGTCACCTTGGGAAAATTCTCATATGTCCCAATTGGTGAAACCAATTCTACTAAAACCTATGGTGTTGGAACAAGTATAGATGAGGCTACCTCCGTACAAAATTTTAGACACATAGGAGTGGTACTTTAGGAGATACCATAGAACCAGTATCAGGCGTTTCTGTAAAAGATATTGGGAAACTAGGGCTTCTTATTCCAAGAGCTTCCCTCCACTGTTTTCAGAAAATGACTACATTAGACAGCTCAAATTGAAAATATCTATATTTATTTCCTATAATATCTAAAATATTCTAAGTTTTGAAAATTATGGTTTCTTTGATAAACCCTAGATCAGCCAGCTCCAGAACCAGGATGGACAGCTCAAATTGAAGGAAGTGATTACTTTCAGCAGACTCTGGGAAGAGCACACACAAGAAGAAGCTCGACTCATAATAAGAGGAAATGGGAGAAACTAAATATCAAGCTCTTACGATTCAAAGAATATCCCTCAAGTGATATGAAGGACTCAATTCTTAAAGAGCCTCTTATCCATCTTGAGCATTTGGATAAGAAATGATGATGTCATGAATGAAGAAGACGATGAAGTGGAAGGCTCAAGAAGGAGTCTACCCAAGAAACAAATAAAGATAAGTATTTCATTGTCATTTCATGATATTGTTTTGTTATGCATTTGTTTATATTCAGTTGATGTATTATGCATGATAGAATGTTTGCATTAATGATAGTATACTACTAATATGCATGTGATGGGTAAGTAGCCCATGGTTCTATACAACTCTCCATTGCTACTTATCTAGAATGAAACCTCTTTGCTGACATATTGGATTATTGCAAAATCTCAATGTTGTTCTGGTAGATATGGAAGGCATCTAGAAAGTTTCCGTGAGATATGGCTGAATGTTGTACTGGCTAAAATAGTTGCATGATTATATCTTTATGCATAAGAATTTACTATTATGAATATTGCTAACACCCAAAAATGGTTAACTACCTCATCTACCCCATTACATGGCTCGTTTGTCCACTTTCCTACCATATCTCCATCAAAAACCCATAAAACCATCTA
>LPNX010122419.1:0-18426 GCA_001517045.1 Pseudotsuga menziesii
ATTAAAACTTATGCAAAATTTCAGCTTGTTAGGAACTTCACACATATCTGGAAAAAAATTGGTAAACTCAAATCTCTATCTATGGGCATGCATGTTTGAATATGGAAGCGGGTGGACATGAGCTAGTCCAAAAGCGTTAGAGCTTGCTTGTTGGGGTTGACTCCCAAGCCATCTTTTGAAACCTCTAAATATCTCCCAGTTATAGTTGAATTTATCATGTGTTTTAGCTTTTTATTCAGCTGTGAAAACTTCATTAATTGAGCTATTGATTTTGCTTTAAAAACCATCATTCATCAGGAAATTATGTGTGTGTACCGAACCCAAATCATACATGTTGGATAAATTTACAAACGCACACAGTGTTACACATGAGGAGGACATACCATTAACAAGGGAAGCCAGTTGCTTCCAGCGTGTGTGGTGAACTACATCTTCCTTCTATCTTTACACTCGCTATCATTGAGTGAAGATGCTGCCACAATATAGTATAGTGTTTAATAGAAAAGATTCACACATTTGTTGAAGGGAGAGGCTAAGAAAAATATGATATTTCTGTTGTAGAAGTCGCTGAAGGAGAAACGCGTGTTATAGTGCATGTGGGAAGTAGCTATTTCTGTTGGGCGTGTTATGGAGTTATATATTGTGTTATAGATATTCATTTGAATTAAATCTTGATTCTGTTGCCACTTTCGCTTATGTGAGGTCTGATATCTACCAAATCAACACAATATTATCTACTGAAAGGAATCTACATCAGTTTATATTTGTTCATTGAAGTATGCACAGTTTGTGGAGTACCAAGGAGAAAGTTGAAGTCATGGAGAACACTTTTTTCCATTGCTGTTAGTGCATCGAATTTTCCAGGCATGTATTCACCTTATTTTTTAGTAAAATCCAGATCTGGAAATTTGGAATTAAAAGTTTGATTTGTGCTTTTTTATTACTATAGCATTTTATTTTTCAAGCTTAAATGTTGTGTATGGTAAATGTTACATATGATATAATAACTTCCTTCTAAACCATCTAAGGACAATCATCATGAGGATTGAACAACTACTGCTACATTCAACAATATACACTACAATTGTTTGTCAAAGTCATTGACCAAATTACTTATAGTCCATTACAACCTAGTGTATGCAAAGTGTTTGTAAAAACATATACTCGATCTCTACATTGAATGAGGAAGAGATAAGAATTATAGAGAGGGTGTACTCTACAACAGAGATATATTCACAGAGTTAAGAGTAATTGCATGAATGCTGAAACCCTTCCAGACCGCTTAAACAATCAGTGCGATAAGATGGCAATGTGAACATAGCAGTACATTCATTAGAGGAAAATTATCCAAACTTGTTGGATAAATTCCTTTGGTTATACTCTGGTCAGATAAACTTATATGTGGTCTCTAGCATGTCAATTTTGTCACCTTGGTCTTCAAAAGATAGGATTTGGTTTTTATTTTACAAGTAGATGCAGGTTTTGGTTTATGGATTTCATTTTTTTATTGCTTCTTTTGCAGTGGTTTCTGTGTTGCTATTGGCATTCAGGAATTCACCTCTAAGTTGAAAAATAAGTTGTTAGCCAAATGTCGAGGAAAGGCTAAAACTGACTTTACTCGAGCAGTGAAAGAGATATGTGAGGAGTATGATGATAAAGGTACAGAGAAAGAGGACTTTATGCCAGAGATTGATGATAGGAAATCCAGATCATGTATTCATGAAAGCTTAAAGAATTCTGCAAAGAAAGTATTGTTTATAAAAAATGATAAAATCCAAGAAGCAACTAATGAGTGATATTAAGAGGGAATTACATAGGCAGGAAAACTGGAAAAAGACACATGGGGTAGGTGAGAATAAGAAAATAACTACTACATCCCTAATATCATCTAATAAGAAAGAAATGAAGATGCTCAATTCAGTTCAGGTTGGGCTTAAAAAGCATAGTTCATTATCAACGTCTAAATCCAACAATATGATGTCCATACTAGAGATAAAGAATCCTACAAGTCATTTTGAGGACCATTTGAGGTTTGATGTTGCTGGTGTAGTGCCTACAAGAAATTTTGAGAACCATTTGAGGTATGATGTTTCTGGTTTAGTATCTTTAATAATTGAGCCATAGTTGAAGACAACAAAGAGATATTTTAAAAGGTCATCAAAGAGTGAAAGAAATAATAATAATGATGGAGAAAATATTTTTAATTTTTCTTCTTATCATGAGGAAATTAGGATACAATCACCAGATACATGCATTTATTTAGAGAAGACCATGAGTGAAAAGCAGTTTGGTCAGAAAAGGAAAAGCATGGAAAAATAAATTAGAGGCTCTTGATTAGTGCCTGAAAGTGAGTTCCTAGATCGTAGAAAAATAGTGACATATAACATTGTCAACAATTTTGAATCTTTTAAACATGGAAGCACTTAAAAGAGCATTCAAGTTTCAAACTGTAAAGAAAATTTTAAGGGTGAAAAATATTCACGAAAATTCTATTCCTAATGTCAAACATCATGTGATTTCTACATTTTTGACTAAATACAATAAAGTTAGGGTAGTTCCAAACACTTCTTTGCATCAGAATTCCATTCTAAATAAGAAAAGAAATATCTTGAAGAAACATAATTCAGGGTTCTCAACTCTACCAGAGAGATCAGATAATCAAATAAAGATAAATATTTGCACGAAGGAAGAAAATGTTCCTGAAGTATTATCTAGAGTAGATCATCGAAAGAAAAAGACACAGATCAAGTAAAGGAAACATAAACTTAAATTTGATGAACATTTGCATTCGACAAAAAGGGAAAGAATTGAATTTGAAGATGAAATCAAGAAAATTGTAGAAGGCTCGAATAAAGGAGTCATAACAAGTGCCATTGACAATAATGGAGAATATATGGCATTAGATAACTATTGTGTGTTAAATGAATTCCATTTGAGAACTAATAATATATTAAGTTCTAACAGTCTTGAAACTGAAGGTGATTTTCCATGTGGGCAGATGTCTTCAATTTTCATGGAAAGGCCTATGTGTTTGAACTTTGCCACCAAAGGCTAATAAATATCATTTGAGAAGTAGCCTACCGAGTGATGAAGCTACACTGCTTCCCTCTAAACGATGTCATCGGGATTAGGAAGCTATGTTTGCATGTGTTACAGAGGCTACAACTGCTTTAGTGGAGCCATTGGCAATTGGTGTGACTGGATATGATGATGCATACAAGATTTATGCAAATGAAAAATCTTATACTAAATGCTTTGAGAATGACAAGAAGTCAGTTAAGGAAAATGAGGAATGTGTCAAAGTAGACACATTGATCCTAAAAGAAGCAACATAAACATGAGGTAGTAAGAAACATGTGGAAACTACTCTGAAGCAGCAGACTTCTTATACCAATATCACACTTTTTGTACAAATAGTGACAAGAGTTTGAGTGCCTTGTGGGGTAAGATTGCAGCAGAAATTATGATGCAAAATTGGGATATTTCCCTTGAAAATCCTATATTTAAATATGTAGCAAGTTTTTGCATTCTAGATGCTAAAATTTGGAATACTAAAGAACACTGGTAAATAGGCATCTGTGTTAAGGGGATAGTTCCACCTGTTGTGCCTTTTTATCTAGGGTAATTGGGTTTTGTGAGACCCTTCTGTATCCTAACATTTTGTTTATGTTTGAATCCATGCTCTTGGGGAATAGGATTTTATTCCATACATTTATAGCAAGCTTTTCTTTCTTTTTACATGTTTTTTTTGTATCCTATTTATAACTTAGATCTCGTTAACTCCTAAAGGTTAAGGATAACTTTATATTGTCGTGTTTTCTTTGTTAAGTTGTACTTTCTGTTATGTTAATAGTTCAATGTGATATTATTTAGGAATCATTACCAGTATAACAACAAATATTATTTTATATTTTCATGGTTCACTAGTTATGTATGTGCATGATTTCATATTTTTTGAGAAAAACAACCCTACAGAAGGGTGCAAATGTAAACGAATTATTTACATCAAATGCTTGATTGCAATAGACTGATTCTTTCATCTTGTATAATTGCAACTAAGGAGCTAAGGTGATTTTCCTACAATCAATTCCATCTAATGTGGACTTCATAGGCTTCCAATACCTTTCATCCATTTGTTGTAAATACCAATATTTTCTCCATTGCATCATCGTTTGATAGTAACTTATATCAAGATAAAAGTATTAAATTAAGTGAGGGGAAGAATCTAAAAGATTGCCAGTTAAGAAATCCAATTTGAATTTTAAAATATGATACTACACTAGAGTGTAATTCACCCCAGGAATTGTATTTTAGGTTATAGTTTTCTCAATTTTGTCAAGTCTTAGTAGTTTTCATAGTTCAATAAAGTGATATCTTTTCACAAAGGGTGGACAATAGTGAACTTTATCTATTTAAAATGTATTTTTCTAGTAGAATTTCAGGAGTGAAAGTGCAATGGAAATTCATATTATCAATTACTGGCTTGAGCGCAGATACCGGTGTGATCAATTACTAGCTTGAGACCAGATATCGGCTTAATCAATTACTGGCTTGAGAGCAGATACCAGCTTGATCAATGTGCTTTCTAAAGCCTATTTTTTTTTAAACAACCTCAGGCCACTGTATTTTTTATGCCTAGGAAATCTACAGGCTGTCGGAATTCCAACACCTAGGACATGAAATCCGACGAAGAGTTAGTAGAAACGACAGATTCTAGGTGTCAGATTGAAGTGATATCCGTCAATTATTCAACATCTCATCGTCGGAATTTAGATGCCTAATTCAAGTTAAAAATTCCCAATTTATGATGATATGCTGTCTAAATATCGACGGAGTTTGGAATGGTGTCGAATAACCGATGAATTCCAACTGACGCCAAAAAAAATGTTGTCATCGAATAATAGACATGTGTCAGTCAAATTTCAGACATCAAAGTTGTCAGATTTCAGGTTCAAATTTACTTGTGGAAAATGCACAGAGTAGAGTCGTACTAAATTTATACACACTCTAACATTATGTAGAATAAATTTGGATGTAGAGTTTACCATATTCTTTCTTATCAGCTATGTTGTAACCTAGGATAAACCATAAGTAACAAATTTTTTTACTTATGGATTTTGGAGTTGTTACATGTGGTATCAGAGCAGGTTTCCAAAAAATGGTCCTGGCATTGGCTCAACTCGCATACAAAATAGGAAGAAAAAAATAATGACTATGTTCAAAAAAAAATTGTACGGAAATACAAATTTTTATTTTGCAAGAAATGGAAGGAGTAGATGCATCTGTTTAGGATGTATCACATCATAATAACCAAGATAATATATACGCAGAACTAAATAATCAACCATCTGAATTAATTCAAACTGTAAAATACTTAAAATATAAATTACAAATGGTAAAGCAAGATAATAAACGATTCCAAAGAGCACATGAAGAATTGAATCAAATATTGCTAGATAAATTACATAACAAAGGAAAGGATAAAATAAAAGAACATGAATATGAATCTGGAACTATATCCTACAAGCATAAAGGTAAGAATTTAAAATTTTATGATAATGAAAGTAATTCCTATTCAAGAATTAAGGTTAGGTCGCACAAAGAAAAACATAAATATTCCAGTGAAAGTAGTGATACTGACAGTAGTCCTAAAAAGAGAAAATATAAACCTTATGAAGAAATTTAAGGAGAGTTTAAGAAGATAAAACCCCCTATGTTTAATGGTTAGGTGGAAAAGGGTGAAGAACCTGAGGCGTGACTATTAGGTATGAACACATATTTTCATCTGATATTGTAACTACTCCTTAGTCATTGGTACTCGTCCACAATGTTGATTTCGAGGGTAGTCAGAGTAATATTACTAAGACCATTCTGGTCGATATATTAGTGAAGTCGAGAGTTGTAGAGAATATTCATGTAGGCCAAAATTCTTCTCCTTCATAAGTTAGGTCTTATACGTCCCTATTTAAGTAATTCAAAGACATTTTTCCTTGGACACACAAGGAAATGCCAAGGACTTACCCGTATGCCAAGCTGGTCCGTTAAAAGTTACATCAAGTTCATCCACAGAAAGCAACATCCATTAAGGAAGAAATTGAGAAACTTCTCAAGGCTAGGTTCATTTATCCTATACCATTGACAGAGTGGGTTTCTAATACTGTCCCTGTGAACAAAAAGCAGGGAACAATTAGGGTTTGCATCGATTTCTGAGACCTCGATTGGGCTTGTACTAAGGACAATTTCCCTATTCCTTTCATCGATCAAATCATCTATAACTGTGCCGAAAGCATCATCTCTTTATTCATGGATGGTTTTTATGGATATAATCAGATAAAGATACTCCCTTCTGATCAACATAAAATGGCCTTCATTTTCCCATGAGGGACCTTTTCCTATAGGAAGTTTCCTTTTGGATTAAAGAATGCTAGGGCTACTTTTCAATGCGTTATGTCATACAATTTCCATGACATCAAACATATCATGGAAACTTACCTCGATGATCCGCATGCACACACATAGCAGTAGGATCACCATGTTGACCACCTGAGAGCCATTTTTCTCAGATTTTGCCATTACAGCATTCAATTAAATCCACACAAATGTATTTTTTTGTGTCGATACTGGCGGACTACTTGGCTTCATCATTTCCAAGGATCTCATCCATATAGACTCACTTAATATTGAAGCTATATTGTCCCTACCCCCGCCTACGAACGTTACTGAATTTCAAAGTTTGCAAGGGAAGGCAAACTTTTTGCATCGTTTCGTCTATAAATATGTTGATAAAACCCAATGTTTCATGTGTTTGTTTAAAAAGGGTACACCCTTTGTTTGGGATGACCTTTCACAACATGCATTCTAAATTCTCAAACATGCCATCATGAATGCATCGGTCTTGCAACCACCCGACTATACCAAGGATTATTCCTTGTATGTTGTTGTGTCATTGACTACCATCGGCATAGTACTAGTTAAAACAAATGTACATGACCCAGAACATGTGATTTATTACCTAAGTAAGAGTCTTCTTGACTCTGAAACCCATTACTCGCATATGGAGAAGTTATCTCTAGCCACGGTCATCACGCTCTAGATATTTATTCACTACATTTTGCTTCATACAGCCACGATATATGCATATTACAACCCCATGTATTACATCTTGACTTGTCAAGTGCTTGGGGGGAAATACTCTCGCTGGATTATTAAACCTCCATGAGTTTGAGTTAGAATTTGTAAAATCCAGTTCCAAGAAGTCTCTCATCTTCACGAAGCTCATGTGTGACCTTCCCTGTATCACTGAGGATATGAATCCCTTGCATTCGTTTCCTGATGAATCCATGTTCCTCATCAGTATGAATGACCCTTGGTATGGAGATATGATTTTATATCTCCAGACTTAATGTTTTTAGCCGCATGTAACCCATGACGAACATCATCGTATTCGTGATCATTCCAAGTACTACCTCATCATCAATGATACTTTGTACCATGTTGTCATTGATGCAATCTTACGACGTTTCTTAACTCTTGACGAGGCTGAGATGGCATTGAATGACTGCCACTCCGAAGCATATGGAGACCATCTTTTTGGCATGGATACCTCCCAGAAAATTTTACACAGTGGGTACTTTTGGCCCTCAATATTCAAAGATTGCATGTTGTCCATGAAAAAATGCCCACCCTGTCATCTTTTCCAATCCAAAAAGTGCACCAACCTACTCCTTTACATCCTATCACCATTGTTGGCTTGTTTTCCAAATGGGGCATCGATTTCATGCAATGTAATCCTACCTCAGTTGAGGGGCATGGTTTCATCATCGTAGTTGTGGACTAATTTAGATTAAAGTAGGTTGAGGCAATGGCTACATGTGCCGAAAATGGAAAAATTGTTTCCCTATTCCTTTTCAATCACATCATCGTTGGATTTGGAATCCCTCAAGCTATTCTAACTAAGTACCAAACTAGGTTTTAGTCATGATAATTCTACACCCTACTACCCGTAAGCCAATGGCCAAGTTCAAGCCATAAACAAAGTGTTGAAAACCATGCTTCAACGAATGGTATGGCATGCCAAATCCAGTTGGCACTTATAATTTTTTCTGCATTATGTGCTTATCGGACTACCATAAAAACATCTACCAGCTTCACCCTGTTTCAGCTGGTGTACATACTAGAAGCTAATCTTTCGATTGAATGTAAAATTCCTTCTCTAAAACGTGTCGTAGAACTACTTCCTAACACCACTCTAGAGAAATAAAGGTTCTTGTACTTCTACAAGATGGATGGAACTCGTTGAGATGCTTCAACCTCACCTCTTCAACTAAGGTGACCTGGTCTTGACATATGACCAGAAGCACGATAAGTTGGGGGGTGGAAAATTGGAAACCATGTGGCATGGACCCTATGTTTTCAGTCACGTCTTAGAGAAAAGAGAATAAGGAATTATAGACTATGATGGGATATCATTAGGTGAGCCCTGAAACAAGATTTACCTTAAGAAATACTATGCCTAGGTCATCTAGCATAGGCCTTCTGTATATCATGTTTATAGAGTGTTGCATGTAGTTTAAAGTATGAATTTGGTGTGAATGTAATATGTATCTTAACTAATGCTATTTATATAATGTTTTGTTAAAATGAACATATGATTGCTTATTTCGGTTTTGCAGATGGTGCTAGCCATTATACTAGAAACCTCACATCAACAGCATGGGTATTGTATTCCCATACCAATGATCTGGTGAGCTCAGGAGGAACTTGTTTGAGTCCCTCTATGAACAAGATTGCAAAGTACCATGTAGATATTGGTTTGTTGACTGAATATGTTTCTATTAATGTCATTCAAATTAGGGTCTATCTAGATTCAAAGTTAGTTGTTCATCAATTAAACTAGGTCTACACTATTTGGAACCCCTTACTCCTTCATATGTTTCGAAGAGTTCATATTTTGGAGAGGTCATTGAGCATGTTTCCTACAATCACATCCCAAGACATTTAAACATGATAGCTGATTCAGTGGCAAATTATGTATTGGATTGGTATTTGGATCATACTTGAAATTCATTTTAAATTTTGATCACATGTATAAAATCACATAAACACATAAGTATTCGTCCATGAACATAACACAACATGAGCACACATATCTATAAATTTTTATATTTATATAAACTAGTACTGAGATATAAACGGGATCCATAAGCTTCTAACATACCCAAAAGTCTAGAACCATCGATTTTCTAGTACAATGAAAAGGTCAAAATCTGAAGCTTCGAAGCTTTTAGTTTCAATACAATACAAAAACGAAGAAGTCTCTCTAGAATAATCTGTGTTCTCATGATAGAACATCACGACATGAGCCACTCAACGGAGTAACCTCATGAAACATCTCGACACTCCTGTAGTATGGCGTTGATAATGCCTAGGAAGGTCATCAATGGAAATGTCTAGAAGTCCCATGGTTAATATCTGGAGTTTATCTTCAATCTCTTGAAGTTACTCTTCTTCCTTAACATTCCTCATGGACATATCCCTGGCCACACCCTGCCTCTTGATGGGTGAGGCCCATGTAGGTCTCGACGGACCTATGTCTGCAAAATTTCAAGGTATGTCTTAGTATCAACACAAAAATAAAAAAACATGAGATATAACATAAAAACAAAAATATTATGTGGTAGTATTTTTCTCACCTCGATCATACCACTACTCACCCTTCTGCAAGGGAAGATCAGGGTCACCTCTGAAATCATCCCTCGCTTAGGCATATTCCTCAACCATCATCAATTGGCCTTGTAGCCAATGGAAGAAAATAACACCATAGGTCACGGTGGGTCCTCCCCCACCTCCATGGAAGGCCATAGCCTCTACCCACTATAGTATCCATCCTATTAAGGGGCATTTGTGGGCATAGTAAGGGTACCCTCTCTAGAAAGAAAGGTACCACCAGCGCTCCATAACCAAATATCTTGAGATCTCCTCGTCTTCATTTGGTAAGTGATATTTGAGACTGACTAGTAATACTTCACTCCAATTGAAAACAATCGAAGCCATGCACTTCAACGCATTAAACATATGTGCACGGGTACTCTGGTGGGGATCTCGACAACCAGCTACCTTCTGTATCATGAAGTCCACAATTCTCAAAGGTCATTCTACAATATATAGAAATTTTACCCCCTTGGGGTCTTGTCCTGATGACATAATAATCATCTATGAGGTCATCAACGAACATCTCCCCGTCACAAAGACTTGTAAGTGATACTGGACTTCCCCTTCGAGACAATCCAGTAAGAAAGTAGATGTCTTCAACATCTATGGTCAGAATGTGAGTCCCAACATGAAAGTGTTGCTGGTCTAGATCCCACATCTGAATTAGATGCTCTAATAAACTCACATGGGCTCTCATTCTCGACACCCATAAATACCTTAAGATCCCACATTCTCTTAGGGCCCTTACAGTCACAAGATAATTAGCAGCTTGTGTGTCATTTAACTCATGCTATCGTTCTTTCCAAATAACCATCTTGTCGGTCCAAATCTCATGGAGAATCCAGAAGGAATTCATTAGAACCCTTACATTGCAAAAATTTTCCAAATATCATGTTAAATTTTGAGTTTTGGGAGCCCGCGACCGTCAATGCTCTTTCCCTTAGGGAATAGAGTGACGATGTTGTATCCCTTGGGAACACAGAGAACCATTGACGCTCTTTCCCTCACTCTAAGAACACTCTTTCCCTTTGAAAAATAACCCCAAAACACTAAAAAACACCAAGAAACTAAACTTTGCAACCATGAAAGGAAAGGATAGGGTCTTAGCTCTTACATGCTTCTAACCATTCGACGAATGGATGCCTATATTTCTTGGAATCTCCTTTGCAAATTGCCTCTTGAACACCAATTTTACCCTATTTTGCTATGGTGAATAACACAATGGTAAAAAAGATATACTATTTCACTATTTATGTTAACTTTTTATTTTCTATTATAAATAATTAGTGAAATATTAAAATATTCTGGGTTTTCATTGTGTTTTTTCTATAGTTTTCATAATAAAAGTGTTCTAACATAGTTTTTTAGGATTTCAGGGCATAGCGAGGCATTTTTGGTTACGATCAAGTTTCTTTTGTCTTTTTCACACTCTAGCTCAAGTTGAAAAAGTACCAAGAACCTTTCATACCCTCAGCGTACTTGTTAAAAATATAGTGAAAAGGTATCAAGTGTGCATTTATTGCTTTTTTCAGACTCGTTAAAATGGATTACAAAAAAGGAAAAACTCTAGAGAGTCACCGTTAAGCTCTTTCAGGCTCTTTAAACAAAATAATATTGCCAAGCAAACTTGATTCTTTCACGCTTGTAAAAGTATTTGAAAGATCATCTAGTCAGTGATAGTTGACCCCTTTTTTGGACCAATCATACACACTTACAAAAAAGGTATACTATAACTCTTCAAGACTAGAGGAGTTCTCCTAAGTATCAGTTTATACTTTTTTCGGACCTTGGGGTCTAAATCTACTAAAAATTCGATTCTAGAGTCTTCTCAGTCCTTTTAGACTCTTTAAACATGAAACGATGTGCGATTTTTCCTTCTTCAGACTCATAAAATTAAACATTGAAGGACCCTTTTTGGGAATGAAACCCTCCTTTCTTAGGTTCATAAAACATATGAGAATGGACTCATCTTTAGATGAGCTATACCGATTGTTTGTTACCCTTTTCAAGCTTGTTAAAAAGAAAGGAGGTACTCACCATCATGATGGGAAAATTAAGGGAATGGGGAACATTTTTCATTTGTATTAATGGAATCTCATAGTCCACCCTTGAATATGGCAGTTGTTTGTATTTTCCTTCAAACTGTTGGGTTTTGAACTTGTCATGAGTCAGTTAACTCCTTTGTGTCAATTCAAAGAAAGCATCATCTTGACTTTGTGTTATATCTGGTCTCTCCCTCATTGAGTCTATGCTTCCAAGTCATTTTTCATGCTGTCCAATGTTCAGGGAATTCCTCATCACAGTATACACATTAGGGGAAATTTCAATTTCAAATGGGCCTTCCAAAAATAATACAAATTCCATGTCATCATGTAATAACCAATAAAAATGCTTTAAAATTAAAAGAGGGGGCACCTCTTAAACAAATTTTTAATATAAATTTGGGGATAGGTATCATAAAAAAACTACTTTTTTTGTTCATATTTTCGACATATCTCCTTGTGTTTTTACTTAAATTTTGATCGGGAGAGCTGATTGGATGCAGAATTAAATTTCGCATCCAACGAGTACCCACTCGACATACTTTTGATAGGCCCCGCTACCCCAAAAATAAGAAATACCTAAAAAAACGTGATAATGATGTCATCATCTTGTTTTTTCAGGTATTTCTTGTTTTAGGGGTAGCAGTGTTAGGATTATTAATCCTCCCTTGTCCAAATTTGGTCATATGTCTAAATCTGGATTCATGTCTAAATCAGGAGTCCATCCAGTCTATTTATAGTCATTAACACCATTGGGTCCACTTGGCCTAATTGGGGCACATGTTTCAGTTACTAAAGTGTGGAGAACACTAATTAAGGCTCACTACCACTGATTGCACTTGATTGCGTTAGTTTAGGAGCCTCCTAGATGAATCCCTACAATTTAGGAAGCCACTGGGAGTGCTGAAACCAACTAAGGTTAGTTCAGTTCAGTTAATGACTAGTCAAGCTAAGTTAGGAGTCAGTTACATTCAGTGAGCGCTAGGTTTACTTGACTGCACTCACGTGGGGCGCATTTCTTACCTACCACGGTCAGTTAACCATAGTAAACACTGAATGGAACACTTGAGTTGTGTTTTAGAGCTCCGATGAACTTCGGTTATGGTTTAGACAAGGTCAGTTAACTATTGAGTCCTCCGATAGTGATTTGGACAAGGTCTTAGTTACCTACAGTCAAGTATAGTCTATCAATTCAAATTTCCTCATGTGGATTCGAATTTCATGTGGCTATTAAAGCCATTTTACTTCATTGTAATTATTATTTGATTACTTTTGATTAATGAAAGCATTCACATCTACAAGCCATTTTTGCACTGTTTCATTCTTCAATTGCTGAGTAAATTGTGAGATCTACTTTGTGAGTTGTGTATTTGTCTACAGATCTATGTGCTCAAACTTACATGGTATCAAAGCCTCGGTGGAAAAGACTCCTCTCCTCCTCAAATCTCCAGCTGAATCATTTTTTTGGTAATTGCTCTTTCCAGTACTACACTAGAATCGAAGAATTTACCACTTAATATCCCAAGTTAAGAAATTGTTGATCAAACTTGCTTGATCAACTATGCTGGGTGTGAAGGAAATTCCAAAAGTGCAGAATGTCAACCTTACTCTGTATGTTTGATTGTGTGACAGGTTATCAGCTTTTCTTACAGCATTCGCTACAAGCAGCCCTTCTTCTCACTGCATTCGCTACAGCAGCTCAGTTCTTCCTACTACATTCGAAATGGCTCATCCAATAGAGCCTCTCACTCCCTTCAACTATCACCAGTGGAAGGCAGACATGGTGGTAATGCTCCATACCAAAGGGCTCTTCAAACTCATAGAAGAAGTAGAGGAAGAGCCAGATTTAGATAAAGACAAAGCTAAGTACATGAACAGGCTTGATGAAGCCCATGGACACTTGCTCTCCTCAGTCTCTAAATATATTTGGTTCCACATCCTAGAATTGAAGACTCCCAAGGATTTTTGGGACAATATTGCCTCCCTATTTGATAAGCATGATGAGATGAGGATCCATCAGCGAAAAAATGATCTGATTACTCTCAATCCATCCAATTTCGAATCTCTGAATGAATTCTTCACAAAGTTCAAGAACTTGATATATCTGTTAAAGCAATGCAAAGTGGAGAAGGATGAAGATCAGCTCATCCTTGCTATTCTCACAAAGCTCAATGTAGACTACTCAGTCTTTGTATCCACCTTCCAAACAATAAGGCTCACTACTCCAAATTGGAAGATGCTCACTCTTAATGCTTTCATCCAATCTCTTATTTCTGAGAATGATAAATTTATCCAAATGGGGATCATTCAATCTCCCAAAGATCTAGCTCTAGTTGCAAGAGGATATAAGGTAGCGAATGACAAAGGGAAGCAAAGAGATGAATCCCCTATGAAGAAAGAGTAGTCAAAAGAACCTTTATGTTCGAAGAGAAGCAAGAAGAATGGCAAAGGCAAGGTCCTCTGCTCTTACTGTGGAAGGGGCTTCCATTCAGAAAGCTCCTGTATGAGAAGACAACTTGATGAAATGGATCTTCTTTTGAAAAATCACAACATTTTCGTACCTGCTAGCGCAAGGAAGGATGACTTTGAAGAAGAAGAAGATGAAGAATACCAAAGGTAAGGACATGCACTGAAGGCTTGCTGCACATCATCACCTGTCTTCCTCATTCATTCTGGAGCTTCCAACCATATGGTTGCATCCAGAGAATCATTCTCTTATTTTTATTCCTTTGATGGTCCTAGTATTCAGATGGGAAATAACAGTAAAGTCAAAACAAAGGGGAAGGGCTCTATCCAACTTGAACATGGAAGGTTCAAAGATGTGCTATTTGTTTCCTCCCTAGCTTCAAACCTATTATCTGTCTATTAGATGACCCATACTGGATCTCCAAAGCGAGTGATCTTTGGTCCCGACTCAATGGAGATCACAGATATCTCTACTGGGAGCATCATAGCAAAGGGTACTGCAAATTATGCTTCAAAAGCATATGAGTTCTCACATTTCATGCCTCCTTCAGAACCAGTGCACTCTCAACAGCCACCTGCGAGGGAAGGTAAAATCATTGCATCTACTTCTTTTACAACTTCTACTAGTATTGCAGATCCATCTATATCAGTTTATGACCTTGAGATTTAGGGTGACTCAGATCTAGATTTAGTCCCTACTTCCAAATTGGAAGCTAGGAAGATGACTGGAAACTCACCTGACACTCAGAAAGGAAAGACTCTTGCGCTATGTCATGCTATCTTACCTCCTTTAGGGAGATGCAATAGACTCACTGTAAGATTCTATATGGCAAGGGCTCAGTCTTACTACATTCAGAAGAATGGATATGATCATACACCTCTTCATTCAGCAAGAGACAAAGGTTACATTCCTCCTTCCTTCCATCATCATTTTTGGAGAAGGAGAAGTCTACATGCTAGGCCCCAGAATACCTGTGCACAGCACACCATGCATGTTGCTTCGCTACCTCATAGAGATGAATGTTGCAGCAACATATTTTCAAGTTTTTCAAACTTGAGACCTGATTCTACTTGCTTAGCTAGAGGGAGCGATTTTTTCCCATGTGGTTTTTGCCCCAACTCCTTGTATTAAGTAGTTAATTTATTTTACTTGATGTAATGGGTGACCTATGGCCTTAGTTACCAGGGCCCACAGTTTGTCCAAGTTAGCATTCAGGGGGGGTGTTAGGATTATTAATCCTCCCTTGTCCAAATTTGGTCATATGTCTAAATTGGGAGTCATGTCTCTAAATCGGGAGTCCATCCAGTCTATTTATAGTCATTAACACCATTGGGTCCACTTTGCCTAATTGGGGCACATGTTTCAATTACTAAAGTGTGGGGAACACTAATTGAGGATCACTGCCACTGATTGCACTTGATTGCAAAAGTTTAGGAGCCTCCTAGACCAATCCCTACAATTTAGGAAGCCACTGGGAGTGCCAAAACCAACCAAGGTCGGTTCACTTCAGTTAATGACTAGTCAAGCTAAGTTAGGAGTCAGTTACATTCAGTTCTAGTCCTCTACATTCAGTTAGTGCTAGGTTTACTTGACTGCACTCATGTGGGGCGCATTTCTTACCTACCATAGTCAATTAACCTTAGTTAACACTGAATGTAACACTTGAGTTGTGTTTTAGAGCTCCAATGAATTCCGGTTATGGTTTAGACAAGGTCATTTAACTACTAAGTCCTCCGATAGTGATTTAGACAAGGTCTTAGTTACCTACAGTCAAGTAGAGTCTATCAATTCAAATTTCCTCATGTGGATTCTAATTTCATGTGGCTATTAAATCCATTTTACTTCATTGTAATTATTATCTGATTACTTTTGATTAATGAAAGCATTCATAGCTGCAAGCCATTTTTGCACTATTTCATTCTTCAATTGCTGAGTAAATGCTGAGATCTACTTTGTGAGTTGTGTATTTGTCTACAGATCTATGTGCTCAAATTTACAAGCGGGGCCCATCAAAAGTATGCAGAGTGGGTACTCGTTGGATACAGAATTTAATTCTGCATCCAATGAGATCTCTCTATCGAAATTTGAGTAAAAAAACAGGGAGATATGTCAAAAATACGAATAAAAAATAGTCTTTTCTTTTCTTCCTCTAAGATTAATAAATATTATTTTATTATTTTAACTATTATTTTATTAATTCTCCTTAGGAGGCCCATTTTGAGTTGAAATTTCCTTTAATGTCTGCGGTTATTTTGCATTCCTTCAAGTTGGTCACATCTGAATAAGTCCTATGGTTTTTTTCATCACTTCAACATCACTTTTGTTCAAAGTTCCATGTCAATGATGGGGTAAACATCATGGTCATCTTTCAACAAGTCTACTCCCATCGACATCAACACATCATCCAGGAATCAGTCTTAGAAACCAGTCAAGTACCTTGAAACTTGCATACCTCAATGGTAGGTTTCCTCGCTTTCGACGGTAGGATTTCATCACTGGCATCTAATTGAAATATTTTGCCAATTATTCGACTCCAGTTCATCTATTCACATTCGGAGGAATGTACTAAGATACCTTGGGGATCATTAACATCAATGGTGATTTCCCTCATGCTTATTAACGCTATATGTGAATGACTGATAATCAAGTGGTTTCTACCATGTTTGACATTAGGACATCTATTCACATGGATAGAGTTGTATCATTTAGTATTGGAATGAAGACCCTGAATGGTTAGGTATTCACTTGAATATGTTCCTATATTCACGTTGCGATGGAATATTTTTTAAAGTCACTGCATGGATCCACATTGTATGGTTGGTGGATATGCTCAGGTTTGGGTTAGGATTACATAGATCTACAGTGTATATTCCGTAGCTATGTCCCATTTTAAGTCTTATTGATCATGGATCTACAGTGTATTATTGCAGGTAGCCATGACATGGTCATTATACATGGATCTGCAATGTATTGGTTTGTAGCCATGTTTGGAGTCAGATATTTTGCAGTTGGTAATCTATTAAGTCTTCACTCACCATTTCTTTTCCTCTCATTCCAGATCATATCTAGCAAATCATTTCACTTATCATCCCTTTCTAGATTCATACTTTTGGGGGCATTCTGTTACACCTAAAATTGGTAGCAGTGCTCAATCCCTTGAAGTAGCATGTAAAGGACATCTTTTGGAAGATATTTTTCCCAATCCTAGGATTCCTAATGCACCTTGTCTCTTGACACAGGGCGCCAGACCTACCTGACACCTTATTCCTATTGAAATAGTGCGTCAAAGACACCTTTTCTCTCAAGGAAAAGAGCATCAACGCTACCCGCCCATATGCAAAGAGCGTCATCGCTGTTAAAAAGGAAATAAAGAAAGTTTCAAGAACCTTCTAGGTGAAAGTCCTTGTGGAGGATGATCCCAACTACTTGGATTAGGTGGCACTTGAGCTCCTAGCCCCTAGGTATCATTCCCTACCTTCCTCCCAAAATATCTCAACCCCTTTGGGATTCCCTTGGCCAATTTATACAAGCTTCCTCTCATGAATGAGGGAGAGAATACCAAGAGAGCATCTTCATGCTGCTGGAATCATAGCTAGTGTAGGAGGCAAGAGAGTGTCATTATGAGTGAGACTTGTAAAGCTTGTAAAGTGTGTGTGTAAGAGTGATGTTAGAACTATTGTAAGATTGAGCTTTCAACGTCAAGGCTTCGGTTGTAGCTTCTTACTCTTTATATTATCAATACAAACATGTTCTCCTTTTCCATAAATGATTTGTGCTAATATCAGTTGTTTATTACTTTTTTTCATGATTATTAATAAAGATACTTGGATTATCTTGTTGCTTTCACCATTTTGTCTTGTTCTTCATAATCTTCAAATGTACACCTGATCGCAAAGGCTCCGTAAGGAAAGGACAACCTCCATCACTAAGGTAAGGAAAGCTTAACATTCAAGTAGTTCAATTATCTAGGAGAATGATACATCGTTGTGGTTTTTTTTTCTAGATCTCCCCCACCCAGGCTGGGGGAACAAATTGTGTCCACCCTAATTAAAATATTCCCACTAAGAATATTATGTATTTATTAATTAACATGTATTTTTTTATATTAAAATCAATAAAATTTATTTTTAAAAAATCAGATTTTAATGACTTACCTTAACCACTTAATTTGTGGTTTGTGAATACATATAGACTACCATGAACTTA
>LPNX010122422.1:1393-57183 GCA_001517045.1 Pseudotsuga menziesii
GATGGGAAATCTGGCCCAGGAAACTGCCTGCGAGGTGCAGGGATAGGGCGATCAGCGTCTTGAAGCCTGGCATTGGGTCAGTTTTGGGGCATCCCCCCACCGATCCCCTGAAACTCCAAAATATCAAAATAGTTTACGTGTTTTCCCAACACGAACTCTGCATACATTTTCCGAAGGAAGTACAACGGGATTTCCCTGTTGTTGTGCGGTGGCCTATCAAAAACCATATACCATCTGTCCATCCAGTTATCAACAAATGGTTGATATGTGCACCACTCAATAGAGATATGTGGCTTGTTTGAATTTGGGATTTGCCCCGTGCGAGGGTCCCTAAACAATGAAAATATATGCTCCTTCGTGATTTTCAACTTTTTTACCGCATTGTAGCTAAGCCCATCAGCATACTCACGTCTCTTTCTTTCTCTATATGAAGCCAGATCATATAGTACATTGTTTGACATTGTGATGGTCTCAACAATTGCATCCAAAGTGGATGCAAGGAAACGTCGGATTCTGTCACCACCACTAAAAGCACTACTCAAGGCTCTCAACTGGGCAAGGTCTCTCAATATTTCCGCATTCGGGTCCATAGCCGCAACTACAATAACAAAATCAATAAGAAAATAATTAGAAACGTATACATGGTATATAATGACATCTCTTCAAAATTCAAAATGTAAATGTATCTAAATCCAATTATCTTCAGAACATCCAACCATCACATAGACCTATATAATAGTAAATAAAATGTCACCACATAACTAATTCAAAAGCATAAGCTAGATAACAAGAATTTGCGAAACCCCATCAAAATAAACTGTGTTTAACATGCCTAAATGCAATAAGTGGGTTGCTACCAACAAGTATATATGGTGAATACACATCTAGTAAAGGTTGTTTTAAATATCTATGGTTGATGACATAGTAGTTCTCCTAGTTGGCACCAAAATCAGTAATATCAAAGGAAATGTTGGCATTTGAATGGAGTACAAAAATAGGGTTGATTCTAGTTACATGCCTCATAGGGTTATAAGTTATGTAATTGAGAGTTCACCTAAAATGGATGAAGACTAGATATCAATGAGATAATGACTCCTCAAAAATTACAAACGATGGAACATAGGGTGGATAAAATATCCATGTTATGTGGTTGTCATGCCATGACTGGGTAATGTGGTTACTCAAGTATGTGCTTTTTCAACTAGTTAGTGGATTGGATATAGGAAATTATTGCTTCCAATTTACATTAACCAGTCATGGCATGAAATTAATTATATTGTTGAATACATTTGAAACAATACCTTCCATGTTATATGTTATTGAACTCTATAGCTTACTCAGTGGTTCAATGGTTCTTTATCAACTGTATATCTCTATATATATACTCCATGACTTATCTCAAACGTACATCCATGACTTATCTCAATGGTTCAATGGTTCTTTATGAACTGTACATCTCTCTCTCTATATACTCTTCAACCAAATAGCTTAGCATGCTGCATTTGTTTAGAGATGATTTTGACTCTCAAATCTAACAATTGAAAATGCAATTTTCATACATTTGCAATTTCATTATTTTAAAATTGTAATTCAATACATGGCCTAACATGAATCTAAGCAAACAAATTGTAATTTAAATAAAAAATAGAGGAGATTCCATAACTGTTTTTAAAAAATAAAAAGTTTGATAGTTTGTACCAAACACATAAAGAAACCTAGGGAAAATGGTAATTTTGTTATAAAATGAAGAGAAGGTATAGGAATCAACCAATGGTGTGGCGTGAAATCTCCTCCCTTCCACTTGAATCAGCTCCAAATGCTCCAATGCCTGTCGAAATCTCGCTCCAAACGCTGCGCTGCCCGTCGAAATCGCGTTTCTGATAATGAAAATGAACTCGGGACTGTGTATTTTTTTTTATTATAATTTTCATATCGCGTGCGCGTTTTATAACTACAAAACGCGTGCGTGTTTTGTAGGTATATAACGCGTACGCGTTGTATAGTTATATAACGCGTGCGCGATGTGGTTTCCTATCCTACATGTCATATGACATGTCAGGCTGGGGTTGAACCATACCAAGTGCTATGTCAGGCTCGGGTTGATGTATCTTTTGGTAGCATGATGTTGTTTTTGAAAACTAGGATTGCATCTTAAAGGTCCATCATCTTCTTGCACTGACCCTTATAGTTGAAGCTATACCTGTTTAAGCCTGATAAACTTGACTAGCATGAATATACTTACTAAATAAAAATTGTTAGTAGCGACCCGAACATCTTACCTATATATCTGTAAGAGAAGGAAAAACTTCTGCGTTAGCTTGGAAGCTAAGTAAGCCCAGTATTTTCATGGCAATCCCACCTTGTGGCCACAAAACAGAAAACAATCAGTATTTTGCAAAGAAACTACTCTAGGAAGTAAAGCATAGTCAAAATATCTTTTAGTTATGAATCTAATAACATTGAACTAATCAAACAGTTAATGACTATATTTAATGAAAATATATGCTTTTAAAATTTTTTAAATTTTTGGAAATTTTGGGGTTTTTACAATATAGGCCTTAGTAAGTTGTTAGAGAACCTTCTTTAGAATTATTTTAAAATTTAAAAGAATTAGTAATTTTTTTATTTTAAAATTATTTTAAAATGTTGGCAGTATGGATATACCAGTGTCGCTGACTAGATATAGATATGGATATTGCTATTTCTGATAGCAATCTACATATCCTTAGTAAGTTGTTAGAGGAGCTTGTATAGAGTCATCAAATGAGCTGGTACCAACCTCAACTTTTAAAGTTTAATTAATGAATACTAAGTAAATGTAGACCTTAGTAAGTTGTTAGAGAACCTTGCTTAGAGTCATCAAATGAGGTGGCGCCAACCTACACTTTTAAAGTTTAATTAATAAAGACTGTCGAAGCCTACTAGCCTGTACCTTTGCCTCCTCCCAAAAGGCCCACTTTCCATCATTGCACCTAGTGACCTTAGGCCCATCCAAAAAGGCCCACTTTCAATCATTGTAGTCACTCACAGAGATGACACTGCCTTTATACATTTATTGGTTATTGATTTCAAATGTAATGAATGATAGCACCATCATTAAGTTGAGCATACTTGCCCAATGATCTTCGTTCTCTTAGTGTATAATGATAATTCTAAGTATTTTTTATAGGATGATAATTTCGGTGTTTGGTGTAGTTCGATGCTCGATGGTGGGAAACATCTTATTGTTGTGAATTCATTCTTATATGGGAATTAGACTCCATATTACCAATCACAGCCAAGCACCTATAACTAACTCAAAATTGTTGTTATTATTAGGAATGTGGTTAGTTTCACATATCAGTAGACAAGTGGATGCCCACCTCATAACCAACTGGTTTGATCTCCCACCCGAAGCCCATGCTTGAAGCCCCCATGAAGTAGTTTGCACCACCCATGAAGTAGTTTGAGACCAAACCATTGTTAAATGCTAACTAATTGATTAATTCATATTTGTTAGGGTTAAGAAATACGATGACTATACATTTAATCTTAATTCTACAATGTATAATTCTACATTTGTTTCAGTGTGGTGAATCTTGTTAATGTGCTCATCTAAGGCTTATTCCCAAAATATAAGAATTATAAGCCTATCCGAGCAATAAACAAAATTTTAATAGTCTAGTGTTACCGTTGGAGAATTATCAATTGACCTCAAACATATTATTCAATGATGATGTGGAAAAGAAACTTGTGTTTGTGTTTACTTTTTATCCTCTTTGGGACCTATCTAAACTACTAAGAAATATCATAAATTCTAAATATTTCCACATTTTTTAAAGATTGTTATAATGTTTCTTCCTCCCTGGGTAGGCCTTGACTCCTTCCATTGCACTTCACTAATCCATTGTGGTTCTCATTATTGGTAGTGTTTCGAAGTGTATCCCACCTCTTCTTTTAGACGTTCCATGGGCATAAAAAAATTCAGCATTTAAAGCACTTTGCATTCCTCTGAATTTGAACCAGAGTTGATAGTGATTGGATTATTGTATTATTGACTTCTAACTCATCTTCATAGTGTCTGAGAGTCTTCAAATCCACAATCTCGTACATATTCCATTTTCAAGGTCCTATTGACGTTTTATAAAATCCTTTTTAAAAATTTCTTGGCATTGACCTTGCACCTCCCAACACAACAAAATATATGGGAATTAAGAGACCCAAAACAACATAGGAATTATTGTGGCACCTCAATGAAAATGTTGAGTGTATGTTCTCCAAAAATATCCACTTGAAGACCTAGGAATTTGTCAATTTTGTTGGTATGTTACCACTTCTTTTTACATTTTTCTTTGAATTGTTTTAATTCGTCATTGTCTCTTTCCCTTTCTGTCCCCTATAATGCATGTACAAGAGTTGGGCATTGGAGTGGCCATGACATCCATTTCACATTACATTTGACTTAAATGCTTCAACTAGAACAAGATTGGATTTGCACTCTCCACCAACAAGTTTAAAAGTTTCTTGCCTAAGAAATACCTTGCAAAATTAAGAAATCTTCAAAATAATTTTCCAATTATCACATGCTTGATGAGTTAGACCTTAAATTGGAGCCACGAATTATGAAAATTGTAATCCTGTGGGACCTAGAAGAAACATTGATGCACGAAACAGGTAAATTACACCAGTAAACTTACAACATTTCATGCATTACAACCTTAGGAGACGTGGCTCGAGAAGATGAGCCCAATTTTTTTGAGTCCCTTCTAAAGTCCTCAAATCATTATTTTCTCTTCCATTAGCCTCTTGATATGGATGAGGAAGAACACGAAAGAATCCAATTTATAAATATTTGTTTATACTCATTTCTAAACTCCTCAAAGAATAATTTAAACTCTTCGAATCATTATTTTCTCTTGCATTAGCCTCTTGATTTGGATGAGGAAGAACATGAAAGAATCCTATTTCAAAATATTTGTTTAGACACATTTCTGAACTCCTCAAAACATAATTTTCTCTTGCATTTGGGTCTCGATTTTAATGATGAGAATCCAAATTCTAAATATTTGTTTAGACTCATTTCTAAACTCCTCAAAGCATAATCTAAACTCCTCAAATCATTATTTTTTCTTGCATTAGCCTCTTGATTTGGATGAGGAAGAACATGAAAGAATCCAATTTCTAAATATTTGTTTAGACTCATTTCTCGTCTCCTCAAAGCATAATTTTCTCTTGCATTTAAGTCTTGATTTTGATGATGAAGAACATGAAAGAATCAAATGTTGTCCCAATGTCCTTGGAAAAGGAGGCACTTTCCTTAGTGTTAGCTTGAGCATAATCTCAGGTTCCAATCATGAAGAGATGGTCTAGTTTGGGACAAGTAGTTTGAAGAAGGAAGCTTAATAAATAGTTGCAACTTTCACTTGGTTGTTAGTGCCCTTACTTAGCTTTCAACTTTTGCTTGGTTGTTAGTGGCCTAACTTAGCTTCCAACTTTAACTTGGCTATTAGTGGCGTTGCTTATCTCTAATTTTTAATGGAAGTGCCACCTCTTTCCTCTATATATTTTACCATTATATAATTTCTTAATTAGTCTACAATATGCTTTTATTATTTCTAGAATAATAAAAATGGTGGCATTGTTCAATAATTTCATAGTAACTAATGGTGGCCTCTGTTTTTGTCATCTTTTTCAACATCTAAGGTCAAAAATATATGTTAATTTTTTATTATAATATTTATTTTTTATATTAATTCTATCTTCTTTGTGAACTTCTAATCAAATTATTAATTGAATGAGGTAAAACCATTGGATTGTGTCTCTTTCTCCACCATGTATTAATAACGAAGGCATCGTAGGAGCTAGGGGATGAACAGTCTAATCGATGAAGAACTCTGTTTTTTAGCTTTGTATTAGAAAATTTCTCGAGTGATTTGATATTATTAAAGAAATGAAGTTTTAAAATTTTTTTGATTTGTTTTCTTGATTAGTGATATAGTTTAATTCAAGCTTCATCTACTGCAGGCAAGGAACCACCTGTTGGTTCGATGAGTCCTTCTCTCATACCATGTTCTTCTAGTTTTAACTTTTAATTTGTTGTGTGTGTGATTTAATTTGTATTATTTAATCTATTTATCGAATTTTGTTGATACTATAAGTGTGTTTGCACCTAGTTGACTTCTTATTTCTGAAAATTTGATTTCTTGTTCAATTAATTTTAACCATAAATGGTAATTTTAAAATGGTATGTTAAATAATGTATCTATATTCCTGTTCTGTATTCCATTTGTCTTGTAATTTATTTATTTTACAAGTTCTTGGGATCTGTGTAGTATTAAATTTACATTGAATTTCATAATCATTAGTTGCTTCTTGGATTATAACATTTTTTTAAACTATACTTTCTCTGCATAATCCTTTAAGCCTTCAACAATACATGATCTAGATTTCCCATCATCAATCTGTGGCATAAATTCCTCTTTCTCTATACCTTTATCAGCTCATACTCCTCGCATATATCTCTTTCATTTCCTGAGTAAAGTCAGTTTAAGCCTTTCTTCGACACTTGGCTCAAAACTTATTTTTGAACTTAGAGGTGAATTACTAAAACAATATACCACTGCAAAAGAAACAATAAAAAAATGAAATCTATCAAGCAAAACCACATGCTTGGATTGTTGAGAATCCGTTTTTTTAAGACTATCATTGTAATATTGTTTCATGTGGATGGCCACACAACTAATATTGCAATCAAATATGTTTGGGGAGTTTAGATGTCTTGTTGAATGTCTTTATTACTATTATATTTTCAGATAACAACTTTATCAATTGATTTTTTTTATAATGTGATATTTAGTACGGCAATTGGTTTTGTTATTTTCTCAACTGAAGGATTGGTAGTAGATTTTAGAAATCCCATCAATCCCATTGAAGACTAGAAGGTTGCAACTAATTCCTATAACTTAGAGGTAATATTCCTATACTCTTCAGAATGTATTCTATTTATGACAATTTTCTTTTGGAAGTAATATAAAAATTGGACTTAATTAATGTCATTGCTCACTCAAAGTATTACAGGTCCTCAATTAATAGTATAATAAGAAATAGTGTAATTTTTTTTTGTTATCAATTCTGAAGGTTTTAATGTTGAATTCCTATTGTTATCACTAGAAGCTTAATGTAGTCTATTGTCTTTAGACTGTGCTATTTGTGATGATTGATGAAGGATATATATTTTAGAATTAACATCCATGCGTTTGATATAAAATAAACATCTTATATTTGTTTGAGGATGTTTCTGTCCCAAATATTTCAAGGAGTTGTCTAATATATGTAAACCGTGACATCGACTCAATTTGGACAAAGCAAAATCCTTGTAAGTCCTTGTCTTCATATGACAAGGCTAGTAATTCTAAAAATATAATTCAGAGACTCCGTATGCGATGTATGAAAGACTAATATGATCATATTGGATTGAATATTCATGCAGTTGCATTTTATTTTCCACCATTTGTTATGAAGGCATTGCAGTCTTTAGGGTTTACGGTTTTAACCTTTAGTACTATAGGGTTTTGGAAGTCTTTCCATTGAAAAACAATTTTTGGGGGGATAGGTTTGTCAAAAGAACTCAAAGTTTTGGGATCTGTTTCAAAATTTCACGATCCACTTCATTTTTCATGGGATATTTTTCATAGGCTCACGTTCCATTTCCTTCTCCATGGGATCTACTTCCATGCTGGATTCTAGGTGGATCTTGATGTATTTGGATCAGAGCCACATATCCTACACACAAGGCTCGTAGAGATGCAAATTTATTTCATTTACGTTTTGATCATGATATTATAATAGAATTTTTGACATGTTGTTTCCTATCAACTTTACAAACATACACATATCTCCCATTGTGTAATACTCTTTCTTAATTGTTTTAAGGATTCGGGTATTTTTTTTAGCCTCGTATCTAATGTGTTTCAAAAGAAACATACCCATTTTCCTTTCTTAGGAAAAACTACAGCCAAAAATCTATGTATTCCCCATCGATGTGCAGTTTTCAACTACAGGCTTAATTGTCGAGCCACCTTTATAAATTTCTTTGGATATTTTTCAGTTTCATGTTGTCAAATTATCATACTGTCCACACCACTCACTAAATGGGATGGAAAACTTTAAGACTACAAGTCAAGAGTTGCTTATGTTATTGCGCATGGTTTTATGGTTTTTGATGTTAATATTGAGTGTTTAGCCATGTTTTGGACATCATGTAGAACCTTGATGTGACTTTCCATTGTTGAGAGGAAAAAGGACAAAAAAAATCTATATTTGTGAATTGAATTTAGCAATATTTGTGTAGATATACTCCAAGTTTTATCGAGTGTTTGTTGTTTTTTCACTTGCTTTTGACAAATACGCAACTAGTGTCAAGTAGTGAGTGTTTAGCCATGTTTTGGGCATCATGTAGAACCTTGATGTGACTCTCCATTATTGAGAGGGAAAATGTCAAAGGAAGAGTGACAAACTATTGTTAATTTAGGAAATGAATGTGATCTCTGTGATGTTGATCATTGTGGGCAAAGTAATGTGCATCCACAATATACATCAAAATAAGCAAGGTGCATTGTAGAATGCATGTGGGATATCAATTCAATATACTAGGTAGAAATATTTAAAGGGGTATAAAAAATGTAAATGAAAAAATGAATGTACATGCAATATATAGTGAAAATAGGGATTTTTTAAATTGGGAAGGCATATTGGGAGGGTTTTTTTTTTTTAAATAGGTGTATTGTTTCATATTCCACAAACGTGCTATGGCGTGGTTTTACTAAGTGAAGACCCCATGAACATGTGAATGAAATATTTTGGTGAAATACCCTCTAAACATCTAAGAAAAACAAAGTGTTATCATCTCTAGCACACGCTTGCAGTCAAGGGATCATTTCGAGACCTCGTAAAGCACATGCATCATTGTTAGTATATTTTAGTCTATTAAGGACAGTTTGTTGTGGCATACCGTGTATTTTAATGTATTAAGGAGAGTTTTCTATGGCATACAATGGGTTTTAGTCTATCTATAGCATATTAGGTTCAAAGAGATTAATCTATATTTAATAAGTATATGCATTATTGAATATGTTTTTTGAGATATTAAATGCAGTATATGTTACTCCATAGTGCATTGTTGTAAAATCTTAAAACTACTTGATTGTAGTAAAAGTTTCCCTTATATATTTGCATATTCTTTAATTTGTGGTTTATGTTTGTTTATGTTATGAATAAACTATTTGTTACTGGTTTTGTGTGTATAATTATAATTATCATAAATATTTCAATCTTGTATTAACAACATAAAATTATTGTCCTCTTATCATTCACCAATGACCTTAGAAATAAAAATTTGGGTTGGTATGTCAATTTGTCAAATAACTAAAAATAGTATTCTAGTGCAAAGTAGTATTTTAGTGGAGTTACTTTGGGTGTCAATAGAACGGCCATGATCATAAAAGGACCTTAGAAATCAAAGTTTATGTTGGTATATCATTCTCTCAAATGCCTAAAAGTAGCATTCTAGTGGAGTTACTTTTTCGTGTCAAATACCTAAAAGTAGTATTCTAATGAGTTACTTTGGGTGTTAATAGAACCACCATGATCATAAAAAGACCTTAGAAATCCAAGTTTATGTTGGTATATCATTCTCTCAAATGCCTAAAAGTAGTGTTCTAGTGCAGTTTCATTTCCTGTAAATAAAACGACCATGATCATAAAGGTGTCGCTGATATAATTTCACCATGGATAACCCAAAAAGCTAATTTCCTTTTCCTGCTTGAACTATCGTCGATGTTGCCCACTACCGATTAAATTGTGACATTTACTTGCAAAACCTTTACTACATTTACATTACATTTAATAATTATGCTAGTAAGTTAAAAAAAATCCATAAATCAACACCAAAATTTAAAAGAAACTTTACTTGAAATCTTAGTTTTATTTTAAAATGATGAGCCCTACTTGGCATTGTCGAACTGTTTTGGGCACACAGAAAAATAAGCTTTTAACAATGTCACAAATTGAACAATCAAAGCAACCGAAATAAACTTGAAAATCGTCAAACCAATGGAACATTCCAATTTTCGATGTGATAAGCCTGACTAGGGCTAATTTAGTAATGATGATTTATAACCATTTACAAATTAGAATACATAATATTATGTGATTTTCAACATCTACTCCTAATATTTTTAAATAAAAATAAATGTTGGCAATATGGATATACCAGTGTGGCTAACTAGATATAGATATGGAGATTACTATTTCTGATGACAATCTCCATATCCTTAGTAAGTTGTTAGAGGACCTTGTATAGAGTCATCAAATGAGTTGGTGCCAACTTCAACTTTTAAAGTTTAATTAATGAGTACTAACTAAATATAGACCATAGCAAGTTGTTAGAGAACCTTGTTTAGAGTCATCAAATGAGGTGGCCCCAACCTCCACTTTTAAAGTTTAATTAATAAAGACTCTTGGAACCTACTAGCTTGTACCTTTGGCTCCTCCCAAAAGGGCTACTTTCCATCATTGCAACTAGTGACCTTTGGCCCCTCCCAAAAGGCCCACTTTCCATCATTGTAGTCCTTTATAGAGATGACACTACCTTTATACATTTATTCATTATTCATTTCAAATGTACTGAATGATATCACCCTAGTTAAGTTGAGCATACGTGCCCGATGATCTTCATGCTCTTAGTGTATGATGATAATTTTGAGTTTTTTTTAGGATGACAATTTCGGTCTTTGGTGTAGTTCGATGCTCGATGATCGGAAACATCTTATTGTTGCTAATTCATTCTTATATAGGCATTAGACTCCATATCGCCACTTGCAGCCAAGCACCCATAACTAACTCAAAACTATTTTTTTATTAGGCATGTTGTTAGTTTCAGTTATCAATAGACAAGTGGACTCCCATCGCATAACCAACTGGTTTGAGCTCCCACCAAAGGCCCATCTCATAACCAACTCGCCATCGCTTAAATCCCCAATGAAGTAGTTTGCACCACCCATGAAGTAGTTTGTGACCAAACCATTGTTAAATGCTAACTAATTGATTAATTGATATTAGTTAGGGTTAACAAATAAGATGACTATACATTTAATCTTAATTCTACATTTGTTTCAGTCTCGCGAATCTTGGTTATCCACTCATCAAATTCTTATTCCCAAAATATAAGAAGTGTAAGCCTATAGGGGTAATAAACAAAATTGTAATATTCTAGTCCTACCGTTGGAGAATTATCATATTAGTCAATGATGATGTGGAACATAGACTTGTGTAAGTAAAATCTGAACCATTGTCGGAAATAATTTTCCATAGAAAAAAGAATTACAATTAAATAGCTACCACTTATCAACGCATTAATTAGTTTTTATATTTTTTAATAATTGTTTATTTTGAATTTGTAACTATTATCATTCATGCATCAATAAAATAGGTGATAATTCAATCCAAAATATCGCATAAAAACACCTATTAACATTTGAAATTTTAAAATTTCCAATTACTTTAATTGAAGTTGCTATTGCATTAACTCTAAATTTACATTACAACAAAGATTTGTAGCTCGAGTATCGTGCGGTTGTACATTAAAAAAAATACGAAACAATGAATTTAATTAAAATAACAAAATTTACCATACCATTGAAAGGCATGGGATGTAAAAATTAGAACCATGGGATAAAGAACCTCTTACTCAATGATACCATTAACTTAAATGTAAACCGGGATATTATAGTTCTCTCTTACTCCCATAAACCGAGACTAGTACTTGAAAACACTACCTAAAAACTAACTTAAATCTCTTAAAAATAAATCTATATATTTCCTTTTGAACACAATTCTATAGTTTTATCAAATTATAATAAGTCAGAATTATCATACCTGTAAAAATTTCTAATATTTGTAAGAAAATCAATAAGAAAAAAATGAAGTTCATTAATTTTTCAAATTATAATCATCCATTATCATTCGTGTAAAAATCTCTAATATTTATAAGAAAATCAATAAGGAAAAAATGAAGTTCATTAACTTTTAATATAAAGTGGTATATAAAAGTTAATTGTTTTACATAATGCAAATTCAAATTTAATTTAGAAACAGGCTTTGTAGTTGGTGCAGTCTTCCATCGAAAATAATAATAAAAATTGACATTCTTGTTTTCTAAGATCTCTTTAGAAAAATTCTTTCAAATTGTAATACCATCAAATTTTTTATAAATACATTAATGTTGGTTTTTCAAATTTTCAAATGATTAAAACATAATAAAATTGTTATATTCGTCAAATTTTATAGATAAATTTGTTTTCAAATGTCTGATATTCAATACAACATATGAGTTTTCATCTACATACATGATTCTTTCTAATCATTGAAAAAAAATGGAATGAAAGCTAATACTAGTGCTGGCCGATTACTCTAGTGAAATGACTTCCGAGATCGTCTGATAAGGAATAAATCTAT
Source organism: Pseudotsuga menziesii (assembly GCA_001517045.1). NCBI lineage: Eukaryota > Viridiplantae > Streptophyta > Pinopsida > Pinales > Pinaceae > Pseudotsuga > Pseudotsuga menziesii. Next base: position 13,886 of record LPNX010122422.1, read on the forward strand.
ACATAAAAAAATGCAAGCTTAAATCTTTGAACGCTAAGGTATACACAATTCCAAATTTGAAAAATTGAAATGTGAGGCATTAACGAACTATATCAGTATGTAGTACTAATTTTACATGCGAAAATTTAGCGACATTTATTCAATTAACACATTAACAATAAAAACTACAATGGAAACTTATTCATAAATATACACACAATTGATTCTATATATATGGGTGAAATCATAAATCTGGGTGTCTATTCTGTGCGAATACTTTTTTCGAATTAATATTCCGTAATATTTCGGCCGAAAACATAGAACAAATAGTTCAACCGAAAGTTACTTTTAAAGGATACCCTTAACTTTAAAGTTAGAAATAACTAACTTTCGAATTTCTAACTTTAAAATTAACCATATCCGTTAAAAGTAACTTTCGGCCGAAATATTTGTTCAGTTGAAAACTTCTAAATTTTCAGAAATAGAATTCCATTTCATTTTTTACTGTTCTTCCAATTTTAGATAGATGAGATCATATCAAATAATTACAATTTCTCTTCACAAATAATACCATTAGTTGCATAATTCAATATACTTTTCATAGATGCGAATTTTGTTGAATTTGGTGTGATCCACTAATTTTATTTATTACATTTCTTAGAAGGTGTCTAGATTGCTTCAAAATTTAATAGAATTCATTAAAATGAAAATTCAATAACTTCTTAAAGAAACGATAAAAAATTTGGAAAAATCATGGTGCCCAACATTGATGTGTTTTCTTCAAAATGGTACTTTTAGTGGTTTTTTGAATTGGAAATTATGGAAGCTACTGTGTCAAGCTAAACATGTGAGTTTTATGCTAGCTTTTCAGATTGGTCCACTTCAAAAAATTCTAATAATTATTGCATGTGGTTGTTGGATACAAACTTATAGACAAACTTTAGTACGGTTTGTCTAGATCATCATTAAAATATTTTGTTTTTAATGAACAATAGTTGAATAATGAATAAACTACTTTAAAAAATATAGTTATTTATCATAATTTCATTAATTAATAACATACAATTAAACACTTGCAAAAATGACATATCAAATGCGAATAAAAAAATAAAAAAATATTTGATAGAAAGATAACACAATTCTCTACAACTTTTGTTTTTACTACAAAATGAAATTCTAAATACAGATCTAATTTTTCTTTCCTCGAAGTTGACAAAGTTGTAAAAACAACACTATTTTTCTCATAATACCTCCAAAATAGACACCTAGATTCCTGATTTCTCCCATATATATATATATATATATATATATAATGGAAAAGCTAGACACATTAATTCTATGCATAAATTATTAATACTGAATATAGTAATGTCCTAGTTTAGCAAAAGAACATTTCTTTAATACATAATACTAAGCTAATATGTCTACATAGTATTTTGATAAAAAAAATTCACTAACGATAATATGTACTTAATATTAATACCTAAGTGAATATATATATATATATTATGCTGCCTTGGATTTCTAATTCGGTCAATAAGTTCTTCCTACTGAGCTAAGGATTCTCAAGCTCATTCTAACTCATTTCTTGTTCTTGATGTATTTAGTACTAAATTGAACAGTTGCGAAGATACAAAATTCTGAGTTCCAAAATCATTGGGCATATATTTTTCTTTCAAATTATAAAATCTGATTGCATAAACAATAATGTTTGTTAGTTTACAATTAAATGTTTTCAATCAAACGGTTTAACCAATATTTAATATACATTATTGTCTTTTATTTTATATAAATATAAACATAATTTGAAAATCTTATAGGGTGAAAGCGTGAAGTTGGGTAACACTTCCGTGAGAATCGAGTGTCCAAGCAACATAGCAGACGTTATTCGGCCGAATAACTATATTTATTCAGTCGAATAATGGTTTTATTCTGCCGAATAACTATAGTTATTCGGCTGAATAACGGATCATTTATTTGGCTGAATAAATTATAATGGTGAATTGTTTAGTTTGACGAAATGCATAGCTGGCCGGTAATTTTTACCAGCGTGTCAATATTTATTCGGCCAAACAATTGTTTGGCCGAACAATGGTTCGTCCTAACAATTGTTCAGCTGAAGAATGGTTTGGTTGAATAATTGTTCAGCATAAAAGGTCAAATGTGGCCTCATTTTCACTATTTCCACGTACAGCCGATGGTTTCTACCTGCATGTCATGCCACCCCATCATTCTTGTTCCACCACCTTATCGTGATTGTTTCGCCGCCTGTCCCGCCACCCGATTTGTCTCCACCTGTAGTTCTGCCTTTTTTACGTTGACATGAACGTCTGCCACCCTGCCACTTGTTTAACCCTCTGTCAGCGTGGAGGTCTATTTGAGGAGGTCTGTTTGACGTGGAGGTTTGTTCATGGAGGTCTATTCAGCGTGGAGGTATGTTCAGTGTGGAGGTCTATTCGTGGAGGTGAGTTCGTGTTTTGTTCATGGCATGTTCATGCCCTACTCTCTTTTTTCAGGTATTTTGTTTGAAATTTTTTTATAATTTGAACATTGAACAAGTGATTCATGGCTTGTTGTAGCTAATGATTTAAAAAAAAATTCTGCGTAGTTTTTTTTTTATTGTATAGTTTTTTATTATCTTAAAGTTTACATATGTTAATTAGTAGTGTAGAGTTATTTTGATTTTAATTCTAATTCATGGGTACTATGAGTTTCAATCAACTCTGTCCATGCACAGAGTTGATCAACTCTATTCACATGGAGAGAGTTGATCATCTCTGTTCACATCGAAAGAATTGAAAAAAATATTATTACACAAAATTCAAAATATTATTGCAATTATTACAAAAATTGAGGTTATGATCATTCCCATTAATTTGTGTCATAAAAGAATCAGAAATAACCTATATAATGCTTATTGGTTACAATTTATACTTACCATTATATTAGGATATTGTAGTTTTTTCTAATTTTAATTTTATTTCATATGTATTATGAGGAAGATGTTCATTCGTGAACTATGTCCAAGTGGACAGAGTTGATGAACTCTGTCCATGTGGACAGAGTTCATCAACTCTGTCCTTGATCAATTTACTTAGCATAAGGGATTTTATTGTTTTTATATAAATCATAAACAAAAAAATATTATTATACATAAAATACAAAATATTACCGATTATTGATTGTTTGAACTATGCATTTCTAAAATAAAATACAAAATATTACAAATAACAATTATTATTACATCGAGGTTAGTATCATTCTCATTAATATATGTCATAGAAGAATCCCAAATAACCTGTATAATGATTATTAGTTACAGTTTATACTTACCATGTTATATTAGGATATTGTACTGATTGATCTAATTATCAAGCATATAAATAGCTAAAAATCAACTCTGCAATCATAAAAGTAAGATTTGTTTGTGGTTAAGCTTTAACATATACAAAGGGTTATAGAAATAATATATATAAAGTAAACTACTTATACATAAGCCCTAAGCTGAACTGATTACAACCTATATTATTATGAAGTAATATGCAAACGCTGATGATTACACTTTTCATAATATAACTTTTTGTACATTGTTGGCAGGTGTTGTTCGTCTTTTCGGTGGTTGGTTTGTTTTTATTCGTTCATTGTTCAAGTTTATTTGTAAATATCGGTCACAGTGTCATTTAAATAAAGAAAGGTCATTTATCTTTATTTGTAGATATGTGTCATAGAGTATTTGGTGTTATAGATATGATTGATTAAATCTATAACTCCAATTACTCCACGACTGATATCTACACATCTACACATAAAATTTAGAGAAAGTGGAAGTAATAATGCTTTTACTTTTTTCTTCTTCATGGTATGTACTATTACCCAAATTTATCATTAGATAGTTAATGTTTGGAATGTTAAGAATCAATCTAGGGAATTTTCTATGATTTTATGGGATAATGATAATATTTGTAGATATAATTTATGTATTAGTTTAGTAGCTAAATTAAGATTTATGTTTATGAATTGATTCTTTGACATAAAGAAATGTAACGTTTACTTAATATTTGACAAAATTGGTTTAATTCATTTAAAATTCAAAAACATATCAGAAACACAAAGATTGGCTACTAGAGGTTTGTGTACTTTTAATCTATTAACTTTCTTTTTTTTGAATTGAACTTTTTGTTACATTATATCTATGTATGATTAAAAAAATTGATATATAGTAAAAAATACATTATGTAAATATTTATTGGTTTCAGTTTTTTGGACTATGAAATGAACATAATTTTAGAGTCTCCACTAGTCAAAACGCTAAAAATGTAGAAGAGCATTTTGGAGAGGTATATTTAATAATTAGATATTTATATTAATGTTTAAAAGATCTTTTATTTTTTTGTTTTTAAATTTAACAATGTATCTTATTGTTAATTTGACTTATCCATGCAGGTTTCATTAGATTCGAACTTTTTAGATGATTTTCCATCTATTGTGAGCTGATGATTTTATATTTTTGTTTCGGTTTTAAGTTAATTGCTAAAAAAAAAAATTCTTTTATTATTATTTATTTATTAACAAAGTTTAAATTTTAAGGAAAGAAAACATATTGAAATTGGCAGTGAATATATAGGTTCTTTGATGGATGTGGATATTGGCATTGAGGTAATTTTGTTCATAATTGAATTGTTCTTGAATCGTTCTCTCATATATAAGTTTAAATAGTTTAAATAATTTTTTACATTTGTAAATTGATTTTATATATGTTGAAGCTTGGGTCTCTTCAATCTTTTCGAGGCAAAGGGAAGACTCCATTGGAGGATAGTGGTGGAATTGTAAGTTTGATATTTTATTTTTTTAAATTTAGTTTAAAATAGTTTTAAAAGTTTGTAATATTTATAAATTGTTTTTATACATGTTGCAGCTTCAGTATCCTCCACCTTTTAGAGCCAAAGGGAAGACTCTATTGGATGATAGAGAATTTGAGGTAATTTTGTTAATAATTGTATTGTTCTTCTATATATTGGTTTAATGTATTCATTTTTTTATTTTAGTTTAAAATTGTTTAAATAATTTATGATATTCATAATCTATTTTTATACATGTTGCAGATTGTTATGAGTCCAAGGGAAGACCCTAGTGGAGGATAATGGTGGATTTCTATTGAGAGAATTTTTTATATTGTTCTTTTTTTGTTAGATATATATTGTAGTTGATTCGGACATTGAGGAGCTTAATTTTTGGATTATACACATGTTCACGATTGTTTTTTTGGATTATATACATGTACATTGAACTCACATGTTCATGACTATTTTTTTATTATATACATGTACATTGAACTCACATGTTCATGATTGTTGTTTTGAATTATATACATACATACATTGATCTTAGATATTGTTTTTTGGATTATATACATGTATATGTAAAGGTTAGAAATGTTATGAAGTTTTGATAGGCACAATCCAATTTGTTAAGAATGAATATATGAGAAATCTTAATGTTAAGAATGAATATGGGGAATGTTAAAGTTAAGAAGGAACATGGGTAATGTTAGGAGTGAATGTGGGAATGAGAAATGTTAATGTTAGGAATGAATGTTAGGAAAAGTTAGGAAGTTTTGATAGGTGAAAATATATCAATGTTAGGAAAGGTTAGGAAGTTTAGATAGGTGCAAATATGTGAATCCATGTATTAGTAAATTTATTTATGTTTGTAAATGTAACATATTTTTAGTGTTAAGAAGTTGTGAATGTTAGGAATGTTAGGAAGTTTTGATAGGTGCAATCTAATGTTAAGAATCAATGTGGAAAATGTTACGAATCAATGTCTAGAGAATATCAGAAATGAATGTTAGGAAAATGTTTGGAATATTAGGAAGCTTTGATGGCTTCAAATATACATAAATGTTGGGAAATGTTAAGAAGTTTAAATAGGCACAAATATATGAATGTATGTATTAGTAAATTTATGTAGATATAACATATTTTTAGTGTTAAGAAGTTGAGAATTTTAGGAATGTTAGGAAGTTTTGATAGGTGGAATATAATGTTAAGAACTAATGTGGGGAATGTTAGGAATCAATGTCCAAGGAATGCTAGGAAATGTTAGTAATGTTAGGAACTTTTGATATGCGTAAATATACATAAATGTTAGGAAATGAATTAAGAAGTTTTGATAGGTGCAAATATATGAATGTTAGGAAATGAATTAAGAAGTTTTGATAGGTGCAAATATATGAATGTTAGGAATGAATGTTAAGAATGAATGTTAGGAAATGTTAGAAAGTTTAGATAGGTACAAATATATGAATGTATGTATTAGTAAATTTATGTATATTTGTAGATGTAATATATTTTTAGTGTTGAAAAGTTGAGAATTTTAAGAATGTTAGGAATGTCAGGAAGTTTTGATAGATGCAATCTAATGTTAAGAATCAATGTTGGGAATGTTAGAAATCAATATAGGGAATGTTAGGAAATGTTAGTAATGTTAGGAACTTTTGATATGCGTAAATATATGAATGTATGAATGAATGTTAGGAAATGTTAGGAATGTTAAGAAGGTTTGGTAGGATTATTTTTTATTACTAAAGTAAAATTAGCAACTTGATTATGAATTCTAATAAATTATAGCTCAATCCATAAATTTTCTAAGGTAACATTAGCAACTTGATTTTGAATTCTTACATTTTTTTATTACTAAAGTAATATTAGCAACTTGATTCTGAATTTTAATAAATTAAAGTTCAATTACTTTCAAGGTAACATTAAAATGACTTCTAATAGGGTAACATACTAAATGACTAAGTACACAATTATTTTGAATTCTAAAAAAGCAATCCATCTTTGAGCATTATAGCCAATCTTAACATAAAACAAGAAATGATATAGTTAAAAACATCGCAATGGAATGTCGTCCTCAATTATCCGTTCATTGTCATATTTGGACAATTTCCATTTTTTATTTTTTAAGTTTTTTTTCGATGGAACTTGTACAAATTTTATTCAAGATTCACATACTAAATGACTATACTAATAACATATAACATCAAGTTTATAATCCTAAAAGTAGACATAATTTTTTCTCATATAGGTCTGCTACAAAAAATAGCGTTTTAAAATGACGGATCCTCTCTCTTATGTAAATCAGTTGTCATTGTATTCCTTCAGTAACTTTATTTTTCCTTCAGTGCATCCCATCAAATAATATTTTACATTTTCGTTGTTGTCTAAAGGTGCAATCATATCGAAAACATCTCCTGTGCAAATTACAATTGGCGTTGGAGCTCTTAAGTGAATTAAATTGACTATATAAACATAAGGTGATGGACAACATTGAACAATCAACAACATCATTACCTTCTCTAACAAGATCTGAAATTCTATCACCATCAGATGATATTTTTATTTCTTCTGATTCTAATTCATCTATGCTTGCTGGTGGCATTTTCCCTTTTGAATTAATCTCTGTGTGTTTTCAATTTTTTACGTATTTGTTAGTTATGTTTTCACAAACTTCTGTAGATTCAACATTTTCAGTGCAAATATGAGAAAAAAATGATTTCTTTCTACTGTCAAATGCAAACACATTTTGGAAGGATTTTGTTTGAATAGAGTGAAGTTCTATAGTCCCATGTATGGTGCTAGCTTCGTATGCTATTAATATATCTATATCTTGGACCCCAACAAGCCAAAAAAAACTACATAATAAATGTTAAATCACAAATGACAACTTTTAATGTTAGTGTACAAATACTTCAATGTTAGTACATACATTTTTTAAAATTGACAATTAATATAAATTTAAAAAATAATGTACATACCTGTGCACATCTTTTGATTGTTGACTACAATCATGGATTAGATTTTATTTACACCATTGGACAACCTTTGCAGCTGAATGGAATCGTCCAGAATAATGGTTCATTTGCCATCTTCAAAGTGCTCTTTTTACGCATGCTCCTGCACCATCATGTTCACCTTTTCCATGTCTAGTTTCAAAGAAATTCCAGCGATGTTTAATGTTCATTGCTTTATGAAGTCGACATAACCAAAAAAATGATTGTGAAGATTTAAATTGTCACGCAGATCCATCTGACCATATACAATGTTCATTGAATTTAACTTTACGACTTTTTAGTGAATCATAGAAAAAATTGTCAATACAATATTGAACAAAATGTGTATTATGTGTACAATCGTCATGGATATAAAAGTAATATTCTTTAATCACATCTCGATTGTCATATTTGCTTTCAATGCCATCAACATCTTGTGGAGAATGTCTATATAGAACATGGACAAATATCAAAACTTGGTCAGAATAATAGTATTCGCTTTGAATCTCTTTTTGTGTAGCAAATGTGTGGTTTTTTGTAAAATCAACCACAGAAAAAATTGTTTCGGCTGAAAAAATTTCACGAAAATGTTTGAATTGAAGGTATTGCCATCGTGCTCAATGTGAATTCTTGGTGTATTTATAAATTCCACTTTCAAATTTCTTGAGAAAATCTGTCACACATATTTTATGTTCTCGCAATTCAATTCTTTTGGAATGTGCATCACTAGAACTTGCATAATAATTGTTGTATTCATATCTTCTCCAATCAACGGTTACATTTGAAAGCAACTGATCATTATCGATAGGGTATTTATCGTGGAATAAAACAAGACTTCCACAACCACGACAATGTTTTCCATTGACACATTTCTTATTATAAAATACTTCATCGTAATTTCTCTCACATAGAGTTTGAAATATGAATTGACGTACTTTGGGCGGAGGTGGTGAATTTGTCCAAAACATTTTACCAAATTCAAGAAACGTGTCATAATATAATTGAAATTACACATGATAAGGACAAAAACATGTGTCACGTATAGTAATAGGTCTAACATACCATGGTTTTTGTTGCACAAATGTAGTGATCAACATATTAATTCCACGATGATCCTCCTTGAATTTATTGAACAATTGTACTTGTGTCATTTCCATTATATATTTTTTACAGCTTTCATATACATTTTGTGATACTCTTTCTCATATTACATCCCTTGAATTTGGTGAAACTCGAGCATGTTCCAACCAATATTTCTGTACAATATCTTTAACACCTTCTACCATTCTATCTTTGTAAGGTTGTCTACAAATAATTTCCCAGCAAGCAAGTTCATCATTTTCATCTATTTGCATTCTTAATTTTCTATGTTTGTATAATGTATTTCTTGAGGTTCCAATTGCTTGTGCAAGTTGTGTTTTCAAACGTTTTTGTCTAGTACTAGCTGAAAAAATTGTTGTATGAATTGCTCTACATACAGCACTGATATCTTTCTTTCTGGATTTTCCAAATTTTTTTATTGCATCACCTATATTTTCTATCACATTATGTTTTAGTTTCGACTCTTTTGTCACCTTGTGAATACCCAATAATGACGTAGCACCTTCTATCTTCTTGGACACCAATAAACATCTCAAAATTTTCGCTTGTCCTACTATTGAACAATCCTTGAGAATATCATCATACATTTTTGTAGCACGATATCGTGCAACATGTATGGGTAATTTTTCTCCATATTTGTCGCAATCAATGTCTTCTAACATTTCATCATCAATGGTGAAAGTACCTATACATCAAGTAAAATTTAATTTAACATATGTCAAAAAATACAATTCATTATAAAAAATGAATTTCAAAAATACATGATATATACATACCAGGTCCATTTTCTAGATCTTGGTTTTGATCTTCCATATTGACTTCAACATTAACATGTAAATCAGTATTTACATCTTCAACAATGGTCTCTTCAACTTCCATTTCTTCTTCATGTACCCTATTTTCAATTTCAATTTCATCAACAGTGTCATGTAAATCTGTTCTTATATCTTTAATTCTTTCTTCCGTTTCTACAACTCTTTCTCTTTTAGCTCTACTTTTGATCTTTTGTTTTTCCCTATTAGCATTGTCATCACGTTTACAATCATTTTTTTTTACACGGTTTCTTTTATTGCCCATGATTGTTTAATCTCCTTTTGAAAAACCCTTGGAACAAAATAAGAACACCTTGTAAAGAAATCTTCTTTATAAAATAATTGGAAAAAATAACTCTTTGAAAAAAAACCTTCTTTGAAAAAACAAATTATATAAATATTTGTGGGAAAAAAAAACTCCTTTGCAAAAATACTTTGCAAAAAAACTCTTTGGAAAACCCCATTGCAAAGAACCTACTTTGCAAAAATACCTTGAAAAAAACAAAAAATTTTGAAAAAAGCCCTTGCAAAGAAATAACTCCTTTGCAAAAATACCTTGAAAAAAACCCATTGCAAAGAAATAACCTACTTTTCAATAATATCTTGGAAAAAAACTTTATGAAAAAACTTCTTGCAAAGAAATAACTTCTTTGCAAAAATACTTTAGAAAACAAAATCTTTGGCAAAAGTGCCTTGGTAAAAAACTCTTTGAATGTACCCCTTCAAAATAAATAAGAAGAAAAATAGCTTGTAAAAAAAATCCTTTGGAAGAAGAAATCTCCTCTGAAAACCCCTTCAAAAATATTTTTACTTATACAAAATGGAGAGGTGATAAAATAATGAGGCTCTTTCATTTTACTTATATGAAATGAAGAGGTGCAAAAATACTGAGGCTCTTTCATTTTACTTATACGAAATGAAGATGTGCGAAAATAATGACACTCTTTCATTTTACTTGTACGATTTTTTTTCGGCCGACAATTTTTTTTTGTGCTTAGTTTTTTGGCATAACAACCTTGCTTATAACGTCTCTGTAATGGAAAATTATTATTCGGCCGAATAACCTCTGAGACCTGAAACCTGCACAGTTTTCAACTTTCTCCATTTTTGGAAGGTAAAATGGATGCCTTACGCTACAAATTGACTGTCGGACTTGATACCTTTAGTTTCATCGTTAAATCTACTTTTTGTGGGTATATATTTTGTTCTATATATGTGAGATCCGATATTTTTTTTTTGTTTCTTAACATGTGTTGAGTTTAGTTTCATCTCTTTCAAAATGCGGTGAAATGAAAAATATATAACTTTAAAAATACGCCACCGAAAAATTTGAAACAAATATGGTGCACTTAATTGGAGTGTCTACTTTAGAAGGATATTCATAGATTTTTAAGTTTTATAGTCAATTGAGAGAAAAGTGTCACAACCAAAAACATGTTTAAAAGCAACAAGGTTTTCATGTTGATTGAATTTAAACAAATATTATAATTAGTATTTAGATATGTTGGTTACAAACTTATAGTCATTGAAATAGTATATTATGTGTAGATTGTCGTAGCATATTTGTTTTTTGCAAAACACAAATTTAACAATGATTTTACGGGTGCAACCAAAGATGACTATTTTTTAGTCCTTTCATTTTATAAGGACACAATGTCAAACATTTTCCAAAACAACATATCAAATCTCAATAAAAAAAATTGAAAAAAATATGAATCGAAAGCTAACATAATGCTCTAAAAGTTTTGTTTTTACTTAAAAGTGAAATTCTAAACAAAAATATCACTTTCATTCTCCTAAAGTTGAAAAACATGAAAAAATCAAATTTATTTTCTCATAAGACCCCTCAAAATAGACACCAATCTTCGTGGATTAACCCTATATTATGTTATTAACACTTTATATTTCCATTTAAAATATTAATATAAAATAAACACAACACAAATAACAAAGTTCTCTAATTAGCAACATACACTTCCTAAAATTTTTATGTAACCAAACTAAAGGAGGGGTCATGGAGATATGGAACTATCTATAATTAGTAATTCTTTCAATAGAAGAATCACCTGAACCTCAGTTTCTAAATTGATAATGAAACATAAAGCAATAATGCACAAAATAATTAAAGTAACATCCTTTATTTGTCTTGTGAAATGACAACCCGATAACAAATATAATAAAAAAACAAGATTCCTATTGTAAGATCGTATTGAACTAAAGAAAATTAAAAAATTTAAGTTGTATAGAGCATGTTAATTCAATTGTCTATTGTTCAAACACCATAAGTACACAAATGATAATGATGTAAAAGGATCTCATAAAAGTTTCAATAACAACTTGAAGGGAGATGCCACAACCACCATCATCAGCTCACATAATAAACCCTAAGATGAAAAATAATGCTTCCTTTTTTATATTACTTTAATAATATGTAGTGATATTTAATTATTAAGATAACTCGTCACTGTAAAAGTTTACGATGACTAAATATAAAATAAGCATTTTATATTAAAAAAAAATCATTTTCATCCTGGTCACTATAGTGTTGGAAAGTTAGGAGGTTATAAAGGTTTGTATTGTACAAAATACAATGAAACTAAAATCTAATGTGGGTGTAAGCAAGGCACTCTGAGAGAAAGTGATTTTCATCCTCAACTTTCATAGACTCACACAAATGGAAAACCATTTCCGCCCATGTAGTTTTAGGAATAGGCCAATGCGACCAACGCCTTGTTTCACTATGGAGTTCATGAGAGTTTGTTCTAATCTTCGATATATTAAATAATATTTGTTTTGTGCTTATATTAACTCTAACAATCTCGTATGAATAATGGATATAATATTACATATTGTAGCCTTTGTTTAACAACCAACTATCTTCACTTAGTTGGTTGTACCTATAGGAATTCACATGCCACTTTACTTGTGGTTGTGCTTGTATAAAATGTTGTTCTCCATAACCTAGAATCCGTCTTCTATTTCATTAATAAATTTGTTTTATTATAATGTTGTTCCTCATAACATGGAATCCTTATTCCATTTCATTAATAAATTAATAAATGTGTTTTATTATCATTTAAGAAAAAATTACAACCTATAGTATGGTTGTAGGTAATGCTAAGTAGTGTTGTATCATAGTGGCTCAACATAAAGTACGGACAAAATAGAAAATTGTTTATATTCATCGATATGTAGCATAGTAGCATAATTTAGTTGTCTTAGCCTTTTTCTTACTCAGATTCTAAACAATTCAAAATTAGTCTAATATTCTGTATATGTGTAATACAAATATGAGATTCTATTAACCAAAGCTTAAATATCAAATTTTAATTACTTAAACACTATAATATATAAATAATATTCAATTTTGCATTGAGTAATTTACTTAAACATTATCAATTAGTTTAGAATCCTTTTGTATGCAATTGTAAATACTTCTTTATTTTTTTATTAAATTAATTATTAATAACTAATGGTGATCTCTCAAAAAAGTCAAATCTTGACATTTTATACTTTTGTATTTAAGTAGTAATTTTGATTACAAATATTATATCTAAAATTATTTAATGGTTCATATTGAATATTTCATTAAAAATATTATATATGTTTAAATTGTGTATTTTTATATATGTTTAAATTGTGTATTTAATTACAAGTGTTATATAGGAAAAGTATACTTCGTTATGTTTGATTAGTACTTTATTTTTTCCTTACTTTTTTTTAGCATTGTTTTTAGCATTGAATCCTATTAGTATATGTATTCATGGTACTGAAATTATGCTACTATGATATATCTTTAATGTCCGGTATCCCTCTATCATTTGTTTTAAAGGCTTCCTTTGTGAAGGATATGTCGTAGGTAGGGTGGTTGTCAAATTTGATTCGTTGGACTCTTTTGTTTGAAATTCGGCGTAATGTAACATTATGGTTGTACATTTCATGACATACATAATAATAATATTTCATGACATATTGGACTCGTATGAATAATGGATATAATATTACATATTGTAGCCTTTGTTTAACAACCAACTATCTTCACTTAGTTGGTTGTACCTATAGGAATTCACATGCCACTTTACTTGTGGTTGTGCTTGTATAAAATGTTGTTCTCCATAACCTAGAATCCGTCCTCTATTTCATTAATAAATTTGTTTTATTATAATGTTGTTCCTCGTAACATGGAATCCTTATTCCATTTCATTAATAAATTAATAAATGTGTTTTATTATCATTTAAGAAAAAATTACAACCTATAGTATGGTTGTAGGTAATGCTAAGTAGCGTTGTATCATAGTGGCTCAACATAAAGTACGGACAAAATAGAAAATTGTTTATATTCATCGATATGTAGCATAGTAGCATAATTTAGTTGTCTTAGCCTTTTTCTTACTCAGATTCCGAACAATTCAAAATTAGTCTAATATTCTGTATATGTGTAATACAAATATGAGATTCTATTAACCAAAGCTTAAATATCAAATTTTAATTACTTAAACACTATAATATATAAATAATATTCAATTTTGCATTGAGTAATTTACTTAAACATTATCAATTAGTTTAGAATCCTTTTGTATGCAATTGTAAATACTTCTTTATTTTTTTATTAAATTAATTATTAATAACTAATGGTGATCTCTCAAAAAGGTCAAATCTTGACATTTTATACTTTTGTTTTTAAGTAGTAATTTTGATTACAAATATTATATCTAAAATTATTTAATGGTTCATATTGAATATTTCATTAAAAATATTATATATGTTTAAATTGTATATTTAATTACAAGTGTTATATAGGAAAAGTATACTTCGTTATGTTTGATTAGTACTTTATTTTTTCCTTACTTTTTTTTAGCATTGTTTTTAGCATTGAATCCTATTAGTATATGTATTCATGGTACTGAAATTATGCTACTATGATATATCTTTAATGTCCGGTATCCCTCTATCATTTGTTTTAAAGGCTTCCTTTGTGAAGGATATGTCGTAGGTAGGGTGGTTGTCAAATTTGATTCGTTGGACTCTTTTGTTTGAAATTCGGCGTAATGTAACATGAAATTTAATAAATCTTTTATTTAGATTGTTTGAAGTTAGGTAGATCGGTACCTTCCGTAACCAAGGAACTATTAAACCACCTGATAGTTAAATTAACAAATTATACCCAAAACCAACAAGAGTTTTGGTCTTCCCTTTACGTTATTAAAAGGACATCCACGCTACACCTGCGATCATAATTTAGGGTAGAGGGAATATATGGTGGTGTATATCACCTGTGAAAAGAAAATACATAAATTTTCTTATAGTGGCGAAGGGGGTTAATACAGTAAAATTGATTTACTGTAAATGAAACATAAAACTTATATTAAACATTATTCCCATACACTCGATAGTTATCTGTGGGTGTGGCCAATTTGCTCAGAAAAAAATTCAGGTGCGCTAAATTGGTCTTTTTCGGCCTCTGCCTCATTGCTTGCTGAAACATTCCCCTCATTAGTGAATGCATCATATATATATAGATAGATAGATAGATAGATAGGGATTTTTCATCTTCCAACTTACTCCTCTATCTCTATACATTCTTAAGAAATCACCTCCTCTATCTCTATGCTTGTTGAAGAATTCAGCTGAGTAATGAACAGATCCATGGTTTTCAAGCATTTTAATCCACGACCCAAACTGTCTTCAAGCTTTATAGATCCATAGTTTTCAACCATTTTAAAGAACGACACAAATTGTCTTCATGCTTAGGCATATGAGGATCATGTAGACCTTTTCTCTTATGATTTTTTCTACCACCGTTACTTTCTATAGATGATCTCTCACTTGAGAATTGAGTAGTAAAAATGGAAGAGTCAAACTTAGAAATATTTACAACATTCCACGTAGAGGAAACAACAGACACTTTAGGTCCATCTTCATATTCACTAAATTGAGGAACCTGAAGTTTCAGGCGGAGAGATTCAGCAACCGTCCCATCAATTAATCGACGGTGTCGGTCGATTGAATCATTGAGTAGGATTTATCCAACATTGGAAATACAAAAAGGTTCAATTCGGTTTATTAAGGCTAGCCTCACTATGGTTAATCAATGCGTAGAGAAAAGGTCTCGAGGGGGATATAGGTGCTTTGACCACAAATGAAGGATCGCCAGCGTGGAGCCCAGGACGACCATTGGACGACCTGTCTCTCATTTTCTGTTTTACTTCTGTTGTGGGCTCACATCTTGTTTTACTTCTGTTTTTGTTTGATCGATCATTTTTCTATCAATTCAGAAGACTGTGCTTCATAAACATTGAACATGTGCACGGGCGCGTCGCTGAGAGACCAGTATTATAACAAGTTTGTTCATATTGGGGTTTAAAAAATAATAGAAATTCAGAAAAATATATGGACCCTATGGTAAGGGTGTAAGTGCTATTATTATTTATTATATAAATACTTGGATACATTGGGGGCTTTTTTATTCCAAATCGTTGCCATATGTAAATGGTTTTCGTGGGCATGCATCAATCCTGTTGTGCATGCAATAACAAATAGATATGTGACATAATATATTTACACTAGTTAGATATGGCAATATGATATATTCGGAATGGAATTCTTATGCAAAGAAGTGTTTGGAACTACCCTACCTTCATCGTCTTTGGTCACAAATTTAGAAAGCACATGATCTTTGACATTAGGAACATAATTTTCATAAATATTTTGAAAATATTTTTCACCCTTCAAATTTTCTTTATAGCTTGAAACCTGAATGCTCTCTTCAGTGTTTCCATGTTTAAAAGATTCAAAATTGCTGACAATGTTACGTGCCACTATTTTTCTATGATCTAGGAACTCACTTTCAGGCATTAATCGAGAACCTCTAATTTCTTTTTCCATGCTTTTCCTTTTCTGACCAAACTGCTTTTCACTCATGGTATGCTTTGAAATAATGCCTGTTTCTTGTGATTGTATCCTAATTTCTTCAAGATAAGAAGAAAAATTCAAAATATTGTCTCCATCATTATGAATATTGATTTCATTCTCTCATGACCTTTTACAATATCTCTTTGTTGTCTTGAAAGTTGGCTCAGTTATTAAAGAAACTGCACCAAAAACATGAGACCTCAAATGGTTCTCAAAAAGGTTTGTAGGCACTGCATCAACAACATTAGAACTCAAATGGTCCAAAAAATGGCTTGTAGGATTCTTTATATTTAGTATGGACCTCATATTGTTGGATTTAGAAGTTGATAATGAACTGTTCTTTTTAAGCCCAACCTAAACTAAATTGAGCATCTTCATGTCTTTCTTATCAGATGATATCAGGGATATAGCAAGCTTTTTCTTATTGTCACCTACCCCATGTGTATTTTTCCAGTTTTCTTGCCCATGTACTTCCTTGTTAATATCATGTTTCTTGGAAAAAGTCTCTTAATGGATTTAATTAGATATATCTTTTTTCATTTTCAACATTTCCTCCGACTCATTAATTACTTCTTGGATTTTATCATTTTTGTAAATTGTACTTTCTCTGGAGAATCCTTTAATCTTTCATCAATACATGATCTAGATTTCCCATAATCAACGTCTGGCATAAAGTCCTCTCTTCAAAGACAAAAGTCCGTTCTTCTACTCATTTGAGAGATTTTGCACACTGCAAGCATTTCACAGCTTACGACATGGATATCTCGAAGGGCAATACTCGCTTTTCTTTCAATGATGTGGTAAAACTTCATGACTAACTCTACATTTTCTTATTTTCTCTTTTGGCGTTCTTGGGGAGGATAGATATAGTCCTTGATGCCCTTCAAGTTGCATATTTTTACATGACTTGGTACATTATATGCTTGCAGGATGTACCCTTTTCACATTTGGGTCGGGATAAAATGTTTATATTACACTCTAATGCCAGTGGTATTGTAATGTTGGCATTACAATCACTGAAAATATGGGCATACAGTTTGTCAATGTTGATTGTACCTCCACGGCTTTAAATCACTGCATGTCCAATGGTACAAAGGACTATATTTATCTTCCTCAACCTCTACAGCTACCAACATAATGGTTATTTTCTTATTAAGCTCATTGACTAGGAAACACAGCAAGACACTCCCCTCTAAATTTAGCATCTATTAAGCAGGGTAGTGGTTTTTCTTTCTTGGATTTCACTCTCATTTGTACAATCAACCATAAAAAAATCCTTTTTAATAGACCTAATATGAAGTGTCTTAGATAAAAATTTAGAATGCAAATGACAATGCATAACTTTGCAGTGTTGAAGATCTCCCCAATTAACTCGATTCTCTCTATGTGTAAACATTCTAATGGTAAAGATCCCCTATGCATATGTGCAATCCACATAGATGGCTGAGCTTGGTAACTGGAAGTTAGATCTAAATGGGTTTGTGCTAATATAATCATAGTTTTTTGATGTAATCTTTTTGAACAGGTGAGAAAACAAGACTTGTTAGATACATATCAACCACCATTCAAGGTTTGTGTCGAGCAAGGCCATTCCAATGGTATCATTTTCTCTTACAACATCATTAATGGAACCCCAATGTTTGTTGATTCCATCCTTCTTACCAGCACTGTGAGACATGATTGGGGATTTCAATGGTAATTTTTCTTCAGATGTTGTGTTAGATGAGGAGTATAATTGTTTGGGATATACATACTAAGTCAATCCCTTGTCAGTTGTCCCCAGTCTTGTCCTTCTGTAGTTGGATTTTTGTTTTTGTGATTCTCTTTTTGTTCCCTATTCTAAATTGGTGGACTCAATGCTCTTTCAGGAGGTCTTGAGTAAATTTCGTTGTCAATGCCAACAAGGAAGCCAGTTCCAACATTCAGGTAATTTTAATCATAGCATACAATGTAGCATTCTGAATTTATGTGTTTTAGAAGAGTCGTTGAACTTTGTCCACGGTTTCTTAAAGGAGAACCTTTGTTTGTCAATCTTCCTTCTTAGTATTCATATTTTCTTGGCATGTTTGGTTCACTTTTTTTCTTTTCGTTCGAGGAATCTCAATTTTCTTTCTATTTTTTAGGAGTCCACACAAGAGTGCTCACCCGTTCTATATTTTCCCTTTTGATTTCATAAATCCCAAGAAAATAATATTGTTGTGAAGGAAGAAGAAAAAGAAGAGGGAGTAGTCTGGGGAAATAAACTGAGGCGTACTATTAAAGGGAGGGGTCAACATGCAACCGTTACACAGAAGGACACTGTCATTTCTATAAATGATAACATATAGACAATTCCACAAGATGGGGCACTAGAAACACCTAGCCAAGTGAAAGTAGGGAAACTCAATGCACAATCACTCACTGCATCACTAACAACTAGAAGCAAGGTTTGTTTTATTAGATTTCTATGAGTTCTCGGATACTTTTCTTGTCTACAAAATTTTCAAATGAAAATAAATAGAATCTAGAGGTACCCATGTGCATGCCCAAATACTCACAGGTTTTATATGGCTTAAGATATATTTGTGTCTATTTATGTTGTATGTGGGATGAAAATGATTAATAATCTTGATATGGGTATTCCAGGATGCATGCACGGACTTCTACGAAGTTATCCCTAGCATTGATGATGGAGACCTTGAAAATCAATTTGCGGTTGTTGAATATGTTGAATATATATACAATTTCTATCAGAAGAATGAGGTATGTCTCTTTGTCAATAATTGCATTTTTTTGTGAATCGTGAAGCATTAGAGGAAATTTCAACTCAAAATGGGCCTCCTAAAATGAACTAATAAAATAATAGTTAAAATAATAAAATAATATTTATTAATTTTGGAGGAAGAAAAGAAAAAAACTACTTTTTTGTTTGTATTTTTGACATATCTCCCCATGTTTTTACTCAAATTTTGATCAGGAGAGCTTGTTGGATGCGGAATTAAATTCCGCATCCAACAAGTACCCACTCGGCATACTTTTGACGGACCCCTCTACCCCAAAAACAAGAAATACCTGAAAAAACGAAATGATGATGTCATCATTTCATTTTTTCAGGTATTTCTTGTTTTTGGGGTAGCGGGGTCCATCAAAAGTATGCCGAGTGGGTACTCGTTGGATGCGGAATTTAATTCCGCATCCAACGAGCTCTCCCGATCAAAATTTGAGTAAAAACATGGGGAGATATGTCAAAAATACAAACAAAAAAAGTAGTTTTTTTTATGATACGTATCCCCAAATTTATATTAAAAAAGTGTTTAAGACCTATACGGTATTTCAAATTTAAAGCAATTTCATTGGCTACCACATGATGACATGAAATTTGAATAAAAGTTAAAAGGCCCATTTTGAGTTGAAATTTCCTCTAATGGTAAATTTATTTTTATTTCTAAAATCGGTATCCCTGTATGTCTAGAACATGAGCTACACACCTCCATATTATATGACAGGGCAAATTGAAATCAATGAGAAGATGAGGGACATCCTCAATGATTGGTTGATAGACGTACAAAATTGTTCCTTTTCTAGTTCTATGTGATGTAATGCTTAGATCTAGAAGAGGTTTTATTTGGGCTATTTCTTAAGCTTGACTTTGAAATATTAAAATTTGCAGATGCATCTGAAATTTGACCTGATTCCAGAGACATTGTATCTCGCTGTGAACAACATTGATAGATACCTTTCTATTCAGAGTGTTACAAAGGGGAAATTACAATTAGTGGGTATCACTGCAATGCTTATAGCTTACAAATATGAACAAATTTGGCCTCCACACATAAGATGACCTATTAAAATCCATAAGGAGAATATATAAATATAAATATACATTTTGTGTGTATATCAATACAAAACTATTGCATAATGGATTACAACAAATTTACATAAGAACTGGTTCATACATGGATACAAGTCAATGACTTCTAGGCATCTTGCGAAAATAATACACATCAGAATAGATGGTGGTTGTGGTAATTATCTCTAAATGACATCTTTATTTTTCATTGCATTACAATAGTCTCCAAATATGCAGTTTGACTGATAAATTGATAATATTACGTAAAAGCAGCATACAATATTAAATCCATTGAAATTGAATCTTAGAGTTCCCACTCCATATGTATTCCTCGTCAGGTTTCTGAAGGCAACTTGTTCTAGCAAAGTGGTAAATATCTAAACCATGTTACTTCTCTTATATCTAAGTTAAATGTTAAACCCCTGATCATGTAATACAAACCAATAGACCCTCAAAAATTCTATAATTGCCTTTGGATCCAATCTAATGGTTTTCTCCAACTCTGACTTTATCTCCATTCCCTACTTGTCGTGCAACCCGATTACCTACTAGTGGGTAATATCTGATCATCAATGATGCCTCTGCATAATGCATTTTTTCCTCTCTGAACCATTATTTCATAGTCTTCCTCTTGAATTGTTTGGATTTCATAACATGAACCCATAGTCCTTCATTATACACTAACCTCCAACAACTACTCGATGCAAGTATTGAACCCAAGATATGTATATTTCTCAATATTCATCCTCCCATTTCCTTTGGCAATGCAGCTTTGTTCCACTTGACCAAAGTTATACCTTCCTCTACCCTCTTCTGGGTCCATAAAAAGATGAGACACTTCTTTCTTAATTTGATGAGAATTTCTTGAGGGATTTTTGCAATTGTTAGCCCTAGTACTCTAGAATTATATCCAATACTGCCTTAACAAGCACTAACCTCCACCGACTACCAGCTGCAAGTATTGAACTAGAGATATGTATATTTCTCAGGCCTCATCCTCCCAATTCCTTTGGAAATGCAGCTCTGGTCCACTTGACCAAATAAATACCTTCCTCTACCCACTTTCGGGTTCATAAAAAGTTGAAACACTTCTTTCTTATTTTGCTGAGAATTTCTTGACGGATATTTGCAATTATTAGCCTTAGTACACTAGAGTTATCTCCAATACTGCCCTAACAAGAACTAACCTCCCCCCATGAAACAACCATCAATTACACCACACTAAAACTATTGCTTCCACTTTGTTGTATAGCTACAACCAATCCTCATAACGAAAATTATTTAGTTTTAAACAGAATCCCAAGTACTTCACCCTTTGATCTTCAACGATCTTCAAGGGAAAAATAATACTAGCTTGAGCCTTGAAATCCTCTATAGTCTCTTTAACCAACAATATGGCATTATTTATCTTGGAGTATATGGCTAGTAGTTCCTTCAATTATTTAATATTGTTTACAAAATTAAACGTGTAATAATTACAAAATTTTCCACTTGTATCCCCTTTAGTTATTCCTTCCTTTTAGCATCTTTTATGAGCAGGCTGAGTCCCTCAACTCCTAATAAGAACCCTCGTCTCATCCCTTAGGTAGTACTGAAAATTTAATGGGGACCAATATATCAACATTGCAAAATAAACTGAATATAGTTAAACCCAAAATCCAATTGACTATCTGTATGTTCATTCCGATCTGAATAAGCAGCAGCCTCAACAAAATCTAGTTCACCTTATCATAAGATTTGGATAAATCATTCTTCATAATTGCTGCAGGTAAATTTTTATTTTGAATTGTATGCATGCCTTGTGCAATGCGAACAAAATCATGACTTTGTTGATTAAACATAAAACCAAATCATTCTTTAGAAACGCAAACCCTGAGAGAATAACCTTCAATCTATTAGCAATGATCTTGGAGATGATTTTATAAATAATATTGCATAAAGAGATAGGTCTCTAATTGTGGGAGAAGTTAACATTTTTTCTTATGGATGGACGGGGTACCATTTTCGGTCTCTCTTAATCCCTGTTTTCATAAACAATGGGACATAACTCAACTCATGTACATGTCATCATTAGATATGGTTGATACTTATTTTCAAATGTGAGTATTGGTCTCCAAAATTCATGGTAGGAGCTGATTTCTAACACCTCATTCACTTTGACTCACTTCTTAAAAAATTGGCTTCACTTACAGAAAAATAACATAATTACATCAACATAGTCCAATTGGTGGAGTGTCACTAACCACTAATCCAACGACATTTATGGCTAAACACTATTAACAAAGTCTCATAGAAACAAACAAAGTCTCATAGTAAGATCCGTGGAACTGTATCCCTCATTTTATTGGTTACTCTCCTCCTTACCAACCTCAAGTACTTCAACCACAACCACTGAATTTGTAAGCCAATTACTTTTTCCAAGATATTTAATTTTTTTTACATCCTCTACATAACTGAAACACATGTCAAAGGATAATGATGTCGTGTTGTGCTCATTTTCTTTGATAAATCCAAAGTGTCAAACATCAAAATAAAATGAAATTTACTAATACTACATTGGTTGAGTTTATTGTTGTCCATCTTATTAAGAATCAAAATAAAATGAAATTTACTCATACTACATGGGTTGAGTTTATTGTTTTCCATCTTATTGAGAACTATGTTTATGTATTTTAATCTTCAAAATTCAATAGCTATTACATCGATTTTTGTTTTTGGTGTGAATAACTGAAAGGCATGGTTTTTTGATCTAGAACCAAAAGGTGTTATCTTTTAATCTAGAACCAAAAGGTTTAATTGCAGAGTAAGAATTAGAAATAAATGGATTGGGCAGTGTTTCAATCAATTTACGTTTTTCCTATCTTAAGATGTGTACTTTTTGTTTTTTTACAATTGGTAATTATTTCCATAGAAGTGGGCTATAGGAGTAACATACTTAATGGCCTTTGTGCTATCATGGTCTTTCCTACCCTTCAGTCCCAAGTTTGATCCCGTGCAACAAACTGGACATCCTTTATTCCTTACAAGTTGGATTTTGTGTTTTAGTTTTTATTGGACACTTGAATCCATGGCCTTTTTAATCTAGAACCAAATGGTAGACTGCTATTTTATTTATAGAGTCGGAAATAAATGGATTGGACAATATTTCAATGCATTTACATTTTTGCTATCTTAAGATGTACATTTTGTTTTTTTAAGATTAATCATCATTTCCATAGCAGTTGACTATAGCAGTAACATCTTTAATGGCCTTTGTGGTATCATCTCCCTTTACATCCCCAAGTTTGAAGTTTAATCATCTGC
This sequence comes from Pseudotsuga menziesii, assembly GCA_001517045.1. Classification (NCBI taxonomy): domain Eukaryota; kingdom Viridiplantae; phylum Streptophyta; class Pinopsida; order Pinales; family Pinaceae; genus Pseudotsuga; species Pseudotsuga menziesii. Next base: position 37,656 of record LPNX010122422.1, read on the forward strand.
AAAAAACTGGACAACCATTATTACTCATAAGTTTCCTTTTGTGTTTTAGCTTTTATTGGCCACTTGAATCCATGGCTTCTTGCACTGAATTTGTTGAATTTTGTGGCTCTGAATTTGAAATGAAACAAAATAATTGATATGAGAATGCTTGTTTTTATTAATTATTGTGCATTTTTTGTAAACGTTGAATGCAGTGAATGTGAAACAGTATTGAATCCCTTAGGCTTGTCAAGGATCAGGTAATTCTTATTTTGTTCTTTATTTCTTGTTTTTCCTTAATAATATTTTTGTCCCATGCTCTTTTTAATTTTCTTTCCATCTCCATTATGAGACGAGTAACCTGTAGCCTCAGTATTGGAATGTCTTCCATAGGATGAAGTTTGGCATCTTAGTGAACGCTATAAAGTTACAATAGTGTAGTCTTGTAAAGTTAAACTTATTACATATATTGTTAATGATCAAATGTTATGATTTCAATGTGTAGCAATGCAAGGAGAGTATCATACTAATAGTGAGACATCTACATTCCCATCCCAAAGCTCAAAGGGTGGCATCTGAACACCAAGCATACAGTTCTTTATCCCTTTCTCCATATCACAGTGAAATAGTGCAATCTCTTTTTTATAATTATTATTTAAAAGCAAGAGTAATTATCTACTATTGTTTAAAATTGAAGATACCCATTAGAAACATTGAGGTGTTTTGCTAAGACAAATTGATAACAACCTTGTTTGCACAAGGATTTTTTGAGATAATTTTTGTGATGTTATGTTTGTGTTTAATTTTTATCCTCTTTGGGACCTATCTATACTACTCAAAAATCTCCGAAATTCTAAATATTTCCACATTTTCTTGAGATTGTTGTATTGTTTCCTCCTCCCTGGGTAGGCCTTGACTCCTTCCATTGCACTTTGCTGATCCATTGTAGTTCTCATTATTGGTAGCATTTCGAAGGGTATCCACCTCTTCTTTTAGACATTACATGGGCATCCAAAACTTCATCATTTAAAGAACTTTGCATTCCTCCGATTTTGAACCAAAGTTGATAGTGATTGGATTATTGTATTATTGACTTTTAACTCATCTTCATAGTGTCTCACAATCTTCAAATCTGCAATCTCGTACATATTCCATTTTGATGGTCCGATTGATGTTTTCTAAAATCCTTTTTTAAAACTTTCTTGGCACTGACCTTACACCTCCCAACACAACAAAGGATATGGGCATTAAGAGACCCAAAACAATAGAGGAATGATTGTGGCACCTCAATGAAAATGTTGACTGTATGTTCTCCAAAAATATCCACTTGAAGACCTGGGAATTCGTCAATTTTGTTGGCATGTTACCACTTCTTTTTACAGTTTTCTTTGAATTGTTTTAATTCATCATTGTGTCCTTCCTTGTTTGTCCCCTAGTTGGGCATTGGAGTGGCCATGAAATCCATTGCACATTACATCTGACTTAAAACCTTCAACTAGAACAAGATTGGATTTGCACTCTCCACCAATAAGTTTAAAATTTGCTTGCCTCAGAAATCCCTTGCAAAATTGAGAAATCTTCAAAATAATTTTCCAATTATCACATGTTCGACGAGTTAGACCTTAAATTAGAGCCACGAATTTTGGAAATTGTAATCCTATGGGACCTAGAAGAAATGTTGATGCACGAAATAGGTAAATTACACCAGCAAAATGGGTGTGAGGTGATGATGAAGCGTTCCTGGAAACCTACCATTGACTCCTCCTCTACCATTGACTCCTCCTCGGAGATATTAGGTTTGAGTTTTATATACCATACGTACGAATGCTATGGATAAATAATATATCCATCGAATTGGTGTTTAATTCATCCAAACTCTCGCTTGTGTACTAGGAGGTTTGATGGTGGGTTGATGAGAATTAAATAATGGTATTTGGACATTTCATGCATTACAACCTTATGGGATGTGGCTCGAGAAGATGAGCCCAATTGTTTTCAGTCCCTTCTAAACTCCTCAAAGCATTACCTTCTAAACTCCTCAAATCATTATTTTGTCTTGCATTAGCCTCTTGATTTGGATAAGGAAGAACATGAAAGAATCCAATTTCTAAATATTTGTTTAGATTAATTTCTAAACTCCTCAAAGCATAATTTAAACTCCTCAAATCATTATTTTCTCTTGCATTGGCCTCTTGATTTGGATGAGGAAGAACATGAAAGAATCTAATTTCTAAAGATTTGTTTAGACTCATTTCTAAACTCCTCAAAGCATAATTTTCTCTTGCATTTGCGTCTTGATTTTGATGACTAAGAACATGAAAGAATAAAATGTTGTCTGAATGTCCTTGGAAAGGAGGCACTTAACTTAGTGTTAGCTTGAGCATAATCTCAGTCTCCAATCATGAAGAGATGGTCTAGTCTAAGCAAACTAGGTTGAAGCAGGAAGCTTAATAAATAGTTGCAACTTTCGCTTTGTTGTTAGTGCCCTTACCTAGCGTTCAACTTTCGCTTGGTTTTTAGTGGCCTAACTTAGCTTTCAACTTTGGCTTGGTTGTTAGTGGCAATGCTTATATGTGATTCTTAATGGAAGTGCCACCTCTTTCCACTGTATATTTTACCATTATATAATTTCTTAATTATTCTACCATATGTTTTCATTATTTCCAGAATAATAAAAATGCTGGTATTGTCCAATAATTTCATAGTAACTAATGGTGGCCTCTGTTTTTGTCATCTTTTTCAACATCTAAGGTCAAAAATATATGTTATACCCAAAACCAAGAAGAGTTTTGGTCTTCCCTTTACGTTATTAAAAGGACATCCATGCTACATCTGTAATCATAATTTAGGGTAGAGGGAATATATGGTAGTGTATATCACCCATGAAAAGAAAATACATAAATTTTCTTATAGAGGTGAAGGGGTGCAATATAGTAAAGTTTCCTACTGCTAAAAGATAACCTTTTGCAATACACTCTTCCTGAACCCTAAAGGTTAGGGTGCATACTCGGTCACGCTATCTAGGTTTAAGATAGGAGCATAATTCTGGCTAAAGTAAACTTGATTTACTGTAAATGAAACATAAAACTTATATAAAACATTATTCTCATACACCCGATAGTGGGTTATTCCAAGAAGGCGAATCAAGAGATATATTTCATAAAAAGAAATGTTAATATTCCCTTCTAGAATATATTTAATCTACGATAGTTATCTGTGGGTGTGGCCAATTTGCTTAGAAAGAAATTCAGGTGCACTAAATTGGTCTTTGTCGGCCTCTACCCCATTGCTTGCTGAAACATTTATATGTGTGTGGGGGAGGGTATTTTTCATCTTCCAAGTTACTCCTCTATCTCTATACATTCTGAAGAAATCACCTCCTCTATCTTATGCTTGTTGAAGAATCTAGCTGAGTAATGACCTCATCATTTTACAAACCCATGTTTTCAACTATTTTAATGCACAACCCAAACTATCTTCATGCTTAGGAATATAAGGATCATGTATACTTTTTCTCTTATGATTTTTTCTACCACCGTTAAGTTCGATGTCTCACTTGAGAATTGAGTAGTAAAACTCGAAGAGTCAAACTAGAAATATTTACAACATTCCATGTAGAGGAAACACCAGACACTTTAGGCCCATCTTCATATTCACTAAATTGAGGAACATGAAGTTTGAGGTGAAGAGATTCAGCAACTGTCCCATCAGTTAATCAACTGGAGCGAATATTTAATCGCTTGTAGAAATAATATTACCAGAAAACTTGGTAAATGAGATAAGCCATAATAATATATAGATAGATGATAGAATAGATATGATACATTTACAATGGTCAGACTTATATATGTCCATTCGTGACTTTCCAACCTACAGTCATCACTCTTTGATAATTATTAATTAATAATTAATAATTATCTATTAATATTATTTTTAATATTTATATATTTTATGTTCGTTACATTGCCTTCCCCTTAAGGAAGCTTTGTCCTCAAAGCTTGTTTAGTGAAGGACTTTTCAGTTATGAATAACGTCTTGCCATGTCTCTCTGAACTTGTAACTTTGACACTTGATGAGACATGGTGATATAATTTTCGAATCCCTGAACTGAATTGTCGCATTTCCTCGGCAGTGATCCATCTAAGATTTACTTTCATCCAAGATACCTGTTGATCTCCTTGCTGGATAAAACTTCTTGTTTTCTGTTTAGGTTGTAGATTTTGTGTTCCTTCGCATTTGACATCGTAACCTCTCTGTTTATGTACATTTTGACCCTGTTGTTGGTAAAAATGACTTTTATGGTTGGGGTGTCGATATGGAATTTTCACAATGTCATTTTCTTTTACAAGTGTCATTTTTTTAGCATTGATCTAAGTAGAAAGTTGTGTTTTCGTCTCTTGAGGTTTTAAGGCTTCGTTCTGTATCTTTTCCAACTTTTTTTCTAACTGCATGTTATCATTTTGAAGCTTCTTAATCACTTCTACATGTGATTTTCTGTCATCTTCAAACTTCTTAAGTTGTTCCTTAAGATCTTCATTATGCCTTCTAATACAACGATTTTCTTCCTGTTTGTCTAGAAGTTTCCCTTCAATGTCTTCCATAGATTGTTCTGTCTTCCGACTACTTTTCAACTTCTTAATTTTTGTGACTAGTGTCTTGTTATGATTACCTAATCTGAAAATTTCTTCGGAATGGCTTGATAAAATCTTGTTGACTTTTGTGAGTTCTAACTTATGTGTCTTCTTACTGTCATCATACTATTGTTGGAGTTTTTCTTTTTGCTGTTTATGATGACGTAACTTTGCTCCTTGATTTTCTAACCTCATCCAGACTTGCGCCAATTCAGCATATTTTTCCATGATGAGTTTGTTTAGATGCTTTATTTCTTCTTCTAATTCATTATCGCATCCATATGGTGATTTGTTGTCTTTTTTTGACTTTTTGATCTAGTCTTCTAGGTTTTTATTATGAATTTTTAAACATGATATTTCGTTATCCTGATCAGATAACATTTTCGTGTTATCTCTTATGGTTCGTTCTAGCTGTCTATTATGATTCCACAAGCGGTGATTCTCATCGTCTTTCCACTCTTTCAACCACTTTTTCGTCTCAACCTCAGCTTGTAGACTTTTATTGATCACCTTGTATTGTTCTAACTCGTCAACTGTTGTTTGTAGTTGTGCCTTCATTTTCGAATATGTAGTAGCCATTGTTTGTGACTATGTTTCTACTTCACTTTTGTCTTCGTTGCTTCTAGAATGGTAGATACAAAAGCTTTAATAATTCTCAATATGTCTCTTTTGGAAAAAACTTTCTTCAACTATTTCTTGTTAGGTCAAATAACCTTTCTTTTTTCCAAAAATAATTATTTTTTTAATAAAATAATAATAATTATTATTATTATTATTTTTAAACTTAAGTTATATAAATAATGTATAACCTTCCAAATTCTAGTCCTTGACTTTTATTTTTTTCCAATACTTTTGTAAAATGCAAGTAGATTGGGTGGTTGGGAGGAGTAAGTGTTACCTTCCCCACCTAGGTTCAAATCCTATTTGCTTCTTTTAATAGTTATTATTATGCATTTTTTATATTATTATGCACTTTTTACTTTTATCTTTTCTTTTTTAACTTTTTTTTTCTCTTTTTATTTCCTCGTTCTTTTAGTATTTTTTTTGTTTTTACTTTTTTCTTAACTTTTTTTTTTAACTCTCTTTTTTGGGGGGAGTTACTTTTACCCATTTTTTTATTTTTCTAAGGACAAAGTGCTATTTTTTTGGGAAACCCTCGGTTTTTGTTTTTACTTTTTCCTTCACTTTTTTTTTTAACTCTCTCTTTTTGGGGGGAGTTACTTTTACCCTTTTTTTATTTTTTAAGGACAAAGTCCTATTTTTTTGGGAAACCCAAAAATTCCGGGAAACCTGGGTGATGGCTAAAAGCCAAAAAATATGGCCAAAGGGCGGGATCTAACCAACGAGGCTCTGATACCACTGGAGCGAATATTTATTCACTTGTAGAAATAATATTACCAGAAAACTTGGTAAATGAGATAAGCCATAATAATATATAGATAGATGATAGAATAGATATGATACATTTACAATGGTCGGACTTATATATGTCCATTCGTGACTTTCCAACCTACAGTCATGACTCTTTGATAATTATTAATTAATAATTAATAATTATCTATTAATATTATTTTTAATATTTGTATATTTTATGTCCGTTACATCGATAGTGACGGTCGATTGAATAATTCGGTAGGATTTATCCCAAATTGGAAATACAAAAAGGTTTAATTTGTTTTATTAAGGCTAGCCTGACTATGGTTAATCAACGCTTAGAGAAAAAGTATCTAGGGGTATCTAGGTGCTTCGACCTCAAATGAAGGATCACTAGCATGGAGCCCAGGATGACCTGTCTCTCATTCTTTGTATTACTTTTGTTGTGGGCTCACATCTTGTTTTACTTATGTTGTGGGCTCACATCTTTAACTTCTATTCTCATTCTTTGTATTACTTTTGTTGTGGGCTCACATCTTGTTTTACTTATGTTGTGGGCTCACATCTTTTACTTCTATTCTCATTCTTTGTATTACCTTTGTTGTGGGCTCACATCTTGTTTTACTTATGTTGTGGGCTCACATCTTTTACTTCTATTCTCATTCTTTGTATTACTTATGTTGTGGGCTCACATCTTGTTTTACTTATGTTGTGGGCTCACATCTTTTACTTCTATTTTTTTCGATCAATTAATTTTCTATCAATTAAGAAGATTGTGCAAGTCTTGGTAGAACATGTGCAGAGGAGCGTCACTAAGAGACCAATATTATAACACGTTCACTCATATTAGGGGTTGAAAAATAATAAAAATTTAAAACAATATATTGACCCTATAATAATGGTATAAGTGCTTATATTATTTATTATATAAATACCCAGACACATTGGGGGCCTTTTTATTCCAAACCATTGACATATGCAAATGGTTTTCATGGGCATGCATCAATCCTATTGTGCGTGCAGTGTGTAAGGGCATAATGGAATCAAGCATGCCTTATCGTCCCCTAAAACTTCAACATTTGTTAAATGGCTACAAGACAATTCCCTTCCCCTTCAACCCGGTACTAGAAAATGGTCAGGGTAGCGAGGGTAATCCCATGGTAACGGAGATGGAGATATAGTTGTCATGGGATAAATTGTTTAGATTCTATGATTCTTCTTATGTGATGGCCACTTATAGAGAGAAGGGCATTGAGCTTCTAAATGGAGAGGTATTGAGAAATCTTAGAGAGGCATGGGGGGATTAAAACAAGGCTTACACATGCAAAATTCAATTGTACATGGTTGTGGGAAAACTCCCCCTTTGAAGCCTTTTTGGAGTGTCGGTTGTATTTTCCCTTCTTGAGCGGCCTAGATTTCAATATTAGGTTTATCTTTCTTTGACATGTGTTTGTAATATGTGTCCTTGTAGTTTCCATTTAGTTGATGTTGTTTGAGGGAATTTACTGATTACTCCTTTGTTCTTTACAAATGTCATAGTTTTGTTTCATATCAATACCTTATTTTGATTTGTTTTTATATCAATACCTTATTTTTTTAACCTACATGTTCTCTTATTCATTTGAATTAAGGGCTAACCAGACTTGAACCTTAATGGGCGCAGAAACATTGTTCCTCCTCACTAATCTACTTACCTCTTTGGGGCATATCGAGGTGTATCAATATCCTATTTTTATACCTTTGGGGCACATCGAGGTATATCAATATCCTATTTTGATGCTCTATGGATGATTTTTATTAATTTCCCATTTATTATTAATTTCTCCAACAGGTATGCATGCTACAACTACAAACTCAAGACATGGTGAGCATGGTTGGAGCCCTTATGGACAGTATTCTCCTCACACTTCATTACAGTATTCCTAACCAAGCCATGGCAGTTATTCCCATCAAATTCAAAGCCCAAGTATTTCAGACTATATACCTCAAGAAAGAATGCATGCATGGGTAAAGGCTTATGCTACACTTGATAAGACACATAGAAAAGAGAGATGTGAAGGTAACCATCATTATAGAAAGTGATTTGAAGTTTTGGTTATGGTTAGTTGTAGGTTACCTTTCATCCCTCTTGTATTTTGAAAGTTAGTAGTTACATGTGATTGGCATAGATATTTTTGTACACTTTAATGAAATTATGCCTTGATGTATCATCCAACAAAAGGAAAAATACTGTAATTTGAAATGCAACTGAATTAATATAAAACTTGCACTTGTCTAAGGTTGTTTTCTTTTTCTAAATGCAACTCTATAGATAGTGACACACCATCCAATTTCATTGTTGCAGTACCGTTTATCTTCACCTTAAATTTTGATGAGCCTGCCACCTTTTCCGATGAAGGTTCATTGCCATATTTTATAGAGGGAACTTGCTCATGCTTGCGAACAGACAACTGCTTATCTAATTTTCCTTGGTTAAAATTCTCTGAGCGAGACTTCCCATGATCTTTCCTAAGGCCTCTACTATTTTTCTTTGCTAGGATCGCACAAGATTTATTCACCCTAATGCCCTTTGACTTGTATTCATATTGCTCAGCCTCACCATTTTGTGCAACATAAGCCTTGATAGGAGGTGTGCAGGTTGAATTGAATTGTCTTGAAGCTATGTTTGAGACATCTTGCTTCTTTGGAGAAGGAAGCATTGGTGCATTCACACTCTATAGCTTTTGTTTTTCCATTTTTGGATCAGCCAATGATTTAGTAGAAATTTTAGCATGTGCACTCCTCTCATCTTTATCTCCAATCTGTCATTTATCCATATTCTTAGAGGACATTGAATCTTCAAACCATGGATCCATCTGATTCTCCTCTACCCATTTATAAGGTTCTGAAGAAAACCTTATAAAGTATTGATATAAATCTGAAGACACCACAGGTTTCTTACTACCTCATGTTTATGTTGCTTCTTTTTGGATCAATGTGTCTACTTTCACACATTCCTCATTTCCCTTAACTGACTTCTTTTCAATATCAAAGCATTTAGTATTGTAATATCCCTCCTACATACCCCTAAATACCTTGTAATTATGAATTATTATTGTACTTGTTTTGGTGAGGAGATCAAGGCCAACACCCCACCAGAAACAAGACCTGGAAATATATTAATTGCCTAAGTAGTAAGCTTAGTAGACTTAAGGTTTTGACGCAACTTAATCTAGAGACAACTGAATCCACTAGGGGGGAAACATAAAAACGGTGAGTGGATCCTTGGGAATTTAAAGAAGGATAAGCGCTTCAACAACCTATGGTGTCATCCTAGGTTGAGGTAACTCCTAAGTAGATCAACTAACCTTTTGGGCCCTTAAAGATAATTCTACCTGATATGCCTTACGGAATCAAGTGCCAAGGAGTTCCCCTAGAACCTATATAAAGAAGCTCAACCTTTTATCTTAAGAAAATATTATATCCATCTTAAAAATTTATTAAAGAGGATAGATTCTCAAAAGGGTATTGGTAGTACCTTAAGGGAAGTGATTTACCTTTATAAGCATAAACACCAACTATACTCTATGTACATAAATACATGTAGGAATATATATAGAGTATCATTGATAATAAGTAAGGAAATACTACCTTTGGTTAATAATATTCCTATAATGAAAAAATGTGCAGCCATACTTCCTGTTGACTAGCATAGAGCCACTTTGTCGAGGAAATTACTAGAGTTTATAAAAATAAGTTTGAGAGAGGTGTGCTATTTTTATTAGAAAAGGGGGGGTTCCTCCAAATTTCTTTTAACAAAAGGGAACGACACCCGATACTAAGTTTATAATCCTTACAATACTCGTAATAGAGAGGTATTTAAGGGATATTCTTATAGCTCTAAAATGACCATTGTTGCTTTGATTATTCAGAGAAAACGTGTAGGATTCACGCTTATCTAGTTAGTCTCCTTTAAAGATGGCATATTTATATTTTATGGAAGTGATGGGATAGGTTTTGGAAAGAGAGGGATTACATTTAACACAGTATACCATTTAATAAGGAGTAATGGTGTTTAACTAGGATGAATCCCTCAAAATCAGCCACACCACGGATTTCTTCGGATTTTGTGTAAGCGACACCTCAAGGTGAGTAAAAGCCTTTAGTGGGAAGGTAGAGGGCATTAATTCCTATGACGTGATTTGGGGAGGGGATCGCTTCATAAGGAGTGCTGCATAATAGGGAGGGGGGAATAGAGAATTCACCATTCCTTCATATGATTGGGAATGTGTATGCAGAAATCAAGTTGCAAGATGAGTTTTACCTACTGCTCTAAAGAGATTTAGTTGTTTCTCCTATGAGAATGGTGACCCCCTCCCTCTACCTGCGCTAGAGGAGATGGATATGGGTTTTGGCTACATTGGATCGACTTCTCTCTCACTGCATTGAAAGGTAACAAAAAATGAACCTACGATTATAGATGCAAATCTTGTTGTATACTTGCTTGTGAATCTCTATGTACTGGCGGGAGATCTATAGAAAATCTTTGCACATTGGTGCGATAGAACCATGCGAAAACTCTGTGTTTTCTTCCTATACGGTGGCCATCAATGAGGCAAAATCCTAGTGAGAGCGATAGTGCCCTTTTTTTCTTAGATTCCTGTTCTATTTTCGATCTGAGAAGGAGACTTCATGATAGTTTAAATCGAGGTTCTAAGATAGTGCTCCATCACAGGTCAAACCTGAAATCTGGTAGATGTGGACTACAGGTTAATTTGGACATGTTGATAACTTCATTTTGTATCCTTGGTGAACAAAATCGGCAGGATCTGGAGGCCGCGGCCATCCTTTGACTCATTCTCTTGAAAATCCTGTGTTGTTCTAAGGCTCAATCGTTTTATTAAAAACCAAAAATATTGATGGCCTATGATCTATAGTTCCTGTACCGTATGGTTGTACTCTCTGCATGTTTTTATTTTCTGTCCAATCCAAAAATATTGATGGCCTACGACCTATAGGAAACGTTTTGAATGCAAAATTTTTGAAAATAAATACCAAGACTCCTAGTAGATCGGGAGCTCCCTCCAGGAGTTTTGTTGAGTACTTCTATCATCACGGATTGCTTGGATCTTGTGGAGTTCACTTGCCAAGGGTTGTTTTTTAACAACGAATTCCATCTTTTGGTTCTGAGTCAGCCTCGTCTCTGTTTGCTTGCTCGAATATTTTTTTTGGGTTATTAGTAATTTTGTTTGTGCTGTTACCAATTAAACCTTGTAAGAGTGATCTGGTTACTAGAATCAAAATATGGGAATGATCCATCATGTGGAAGCATTCCACATTACCAATAGTTTAAAATATTATGTAAACACATATTAAGTAAAGCGGTAAGGATGGTTATAGAATGGAGCGATCCTTCATAGAGATCCACTCTACCTTAACCTTACTATAAAGTATAATATATATTAATATAGTTAACATGACTTTAGCTTTTATTCCAAAGTAGTATATATTAATATACTTAAAGTGACTTTAGCTTTTACTCTAAAGTAGTATATATTAATATACTTAAAGTGACTTTAGCTTTAGTATATATTAATATACTTAAAGTGACTTTAGCTTTCATGTAATGAGAGGAGGAATTATGTCATGAAGAAAAGCTAATATTTGGAAGAGAAAGAATAGTAGAGTTTTCTTGTAGTCCTTTAAAAAATATATATTAATTAAGTATGTAATTAAACAATAAAAATCAATGATATGATATGGGCTTAAGAGAGATTGGAACTTAGATAGTCAAGATTTTTGTTCAAAGAGTATTAAGCTTGCATGCAACTGATTTCACTATGTACAAATTTCAAATGCTTAATTTATCTATTGTTTATCTGAGATGGTGAACTTAGTTCTCTGCATTATATGTAGAGGTTTCATGAAAGAATACCAAGACACTTTCAGGGGTTTTAGGATGACCTAGTGGGTTCCCAACCCTCACTCAAATACTGGAATACCCTTTAACTTGGTTCAGAGTTTTATATTTATATATTTACAAATAAATATATGTTATATAGGTAGAAACACCCACTCTTGGTATTCTTGCTTGGGATACCAAAAAGAATAGGTTCGCATTCATACCTTAGTATGCTTTAGTTAAAACACTCTCGATGAGAGAGTCTATGAGGAGAATGGAAAGAAAAATAGCAACAATGATGTTGCATATTGTAACCGATTATTGGAATAAAAATCAGATGTTACAATAGTTGTTCTAGACGTAGCCCATGGATTGGGTGAACCACGTACATTGGTGTCTCCCTTGGCTTGTGCTTATTTGTTTTCATTTTCCTGGCACTATCTATATATTTGTAATGTTGTTCCAAAATCTTGTGATGTGATTAAATGCTTTAGAAATGATAACCAAGTAAATATGATCCTTGCCCGCACACTAGGATTGTTTAAAGGCGCCATGTTAATGAAATGCTTATGGACTACATTTCTCAAGGTTATGAAAATAATTCATTTCAATCAAATTAAATTCTTGTCATCAAGCCCACTAATATATTGTCAATTGAATATTGTAAGCACGTGCTATTGGAACAAATGAAGGTGTACCTCTTATGCTTCATTAGTTAGGAGTAAATGATGAATAGCTTAAGGGGATGATAGTCCCATAATTCGGTACCTCCAATAATGGATACATTATGGCTAAGTATTAACGATGAAATTATTGATTTCTAACTACTTAGAGACCATATGTTAGTAAGAAGTTGCAAAACAATGTATGTTCGAATAAGGACAAAGAAAAGTGGATATGTTACAAGGCGAAAGTTGAAAGAGTCGCACCCACGAATACAAATTCGTGTAAATATAATAAAAAGAAACTTGTGTGCATCATATGTATGTTTAGATCTCAAATTTTATTAGCATTAATAGCACCAAATAAAGTTACAGCATGTCCCAGTTACAAGGTAAATATTTCATTAAAGGACGATATTCTAAACGACTCTTGGAAGGATAAGAATGCATATTTTTGCCACTGATTAATCATTTATGTAAATGTATGTGTCCTCGATGATTAACAATAATGCGGATATATATTGATAGTAAGACTCAACTTACAAGATGCGTTTTTCGAAAGTAGCAATAGTCGTGTGGTAGTACCAAGTTATAAGTTGTTTTGTGATAGAAGAAAACTTTTATTAACATACTAGACAACTTATGTATGAGGAGTAAAATCTAGAAGTATTTTCTAAGGTCCCTTCCTAACACGTTAAGTATTATATCAAGCTTAGTATTAGGAAGGATTGCAATGAATGCCTCTTATGCCTTTGATTCATGATCTTTAGATCATTGACTTACCTTATGATTTACTGGGTATATTATCATTCACAAATTTTCCAAGATTGTTGTCCAAAAGCGGTTAGAATTTTATTTTATTTTATTTTAATTTAGTTCGTTGATATGGATTTGCTACAAATGGTATCAGAGCCAGGTTGACAATACTCAGGTCTAATTGGGCTCATCATGAAATTAGAAAGTAGGAATATGTTAAAACCTAACCAAATCCAATGAATTTGTTTTGGATGCGTGGTGATGATGAACAAGGAAATAAGTCATATGAACGGGCAGACAAAGATGGAAGGAGATGACTAAAAATATAATGTAACAAAATAGCAGGGCAAAGGTATGATATTACATTATTAGTGGGTTAAAAACCAAAAAATGTACAAGTAATTCTTTCATTTTTTCATAAGGGTTATGTTTGTATTACACCTATACCATGGGAAGTCGGACTATAAACTTTACTCCCGATTTTATTTAAGAAAGATAGTCCTTTCTTAGAATTGCTCCTAGCAATAAAGACATATCCTCATACCAACGGACACCTAGTAAACATAAGGCACCAACTAGAATGGGTAACAAGTTATGGGTGCCTAAGGAAAGGAAAATACATAGGTTCCTAGCAATAAATGTTAACACTTATATAACGACATAAATGGCAATAATGATTACCAGGAAATAATGAAAATCATGTATTTACTTACCTGGGAAAAGAATTTGATATTGTCAAATATTTGTAAGGAATCCCAAAACCCTAAGTATTGGGTAACGTAGAAATTGTCACTGCTTGAGGAAAACTTGAAGACACCCTTCATAAATAAGAAGGTTGTAGGCATGAGAAATGTTAGTTAAAACTAATTAGTAATTGTTCAATGCAAGGTTAAGAATAATTCTCACATATATAATGCATTTCAAAGACTAATGTTAAAATTGTTAATCGCAGAAGTAGAGACGGTAACCTAGCAAAACAATACCCCTTAGGGTATTGTTGTAATTCCATGTAATATGAGATAACACAAGTAAAGTATCAATGCGTACTCCTTTATGATATGTTCTTGTGCTAAAAAGTGAGCTAGAAAAATTATATACTCATATGTAAGAAACACGATCTAGTATATTTCACCTATCGCACTAAAACATTTTGGCTATTTTGACACGTGAGATTGCAAGTATGTTACATCAATGTTTGCGAAAAACGTGGGTTGATTTAGGAGAAATGGTGCTCAAGACCTATTGTTTCGTGTGATGAACATTATCAATTTTTGTTTTATGAAAGTTTTAACATGTGTGTATTCAGGGCTTGCATAGGGTTACTCAAAGTACCAGATAATCCCAACAAAGGGTATAATGTTTCCTCCAAGGGTACTAATAGGTAGATAGATCCAAATAACACTCGAGATTTCCACGTCTCCAACTTACCACCAAGTACTATTGTGTAGAATGGGAATGTCCCTATCCAAGGACAAATTAGTGAAGATGTTTTTCTATTAGTATTTGAAAATGATAAATGAATGAATTTCAAATTTTGTTATGTACTAACATTGCAGGATTTCTCCAAGAACACTATATTCGCTAGCTTAATAATGAAGCTATGAATGAGTGTTGTTTTACTTTGATTTATTATAAGCTATTGAATTTCGAGGGTTGTATGAAGAAACGATCAACCATGGATTATGTTCTTTATGTACTAACATTGCAAGGTCTTACGAGGGTTATGACCAATGTCACGATAAAACGTACAGTATGGAATATAAATTCTCTTGCGCAAACTAGTTGCATTCAATTGCCCAGAATTGAGTAAAGGAATTATTTTGGAGGATTGTATGAAATCTTGAATGATGATAGAGGTACAAATCATTACAAATTATGTAATGTTGATTAGGTTGATGAAATTAGTGTTTATAATTATATTTAATTCGTCATGAATCCGATTCACGAATCAGGAAAATGACAATGAATTCATGTTAAGCACCAAAGTTGAGGGTGTCACAAATAGTCAAAGGTTGAAATGAACACTAAAAAAAGGATAAGGAAAATTTATGATGTGGGAGCACAATGGTGTTAGGAAAATAATTTCCATGTGAGCACATTGGTGTTAGGCATATATGTTGTGGGAGCACAATGGTGTTAGGAAAAGGGTTGTCGAATGAGCACATTGGTGTTAGGCATATGAAGTGGCAAGTAAATTGATTATTTAAATCTACCTTGTTTTCCTAGACTCAAGCGAGGAGGCTTGTGGGGAATCGTGAAAGACTTATGATATCAATAGCAAGACCTAGGCAAAACTCAACATCTAGAAGACAAGACGTTGTTTGATGTCACTGAGGAGAAAATTTTTGACTAGCAGTCAAAAGGGAGAGTAACCTCAAATATAGCCCGGAAGACCACACGAGGATTTATAAAAGAACTCCAAGGAGATTTTGATGATCAACAAAGGTATTGGGGAATATTTTCATCTCCATGTTATAACGAACAAAAAATGTGTTGATGCTCTAAGTAATTAAACTATTGAATTTAAGACTCGAGTAGGCAAAAACTCCCTCAAGGGACCAGAGGAGTGGGGAATTTTGATGTTCTAATTGAAAATGATGAGCAAATAGGAATTACTTATGAATCGATTGCATTATTGATGCAAAGATAAATACTAGAAGATGAATTGCAATTTTGGTATTGCAAAAGAATCCATTGTCTATGTTTTAAGTTTAATTATGAAATTTTGACATGTGAAGTTGGGTAAACCCAATATTGCTACAGGAAACTACAGGTTTTGACAAATGGTGAATTGCGAACAGTCAGGAATGGTCGAAGGAGATCAGAACATAAAAGAAGAAGCAAGAAAAGATGACTCATGAGGAGAAGGAGACTGGCTGAAAACATGAACACCGAGGATGGTGTTAATTGTAAGGGGAGGAGGACGTAATATCCTTCCTACATACCCCTAAATACCTTGTAATTATGAATGATTATTGTACTTGTTTTGGTGAGGAGCTCAAGGCCAAGGCCCCACCAAAAACAAGTCTTGGAAATCTATTATTTTCCTAAGCAGTAAACTTAGTATAGTTAAGGATTTGACGCAACTTAATTGACATACAACTAAATCCACTAGGTGGGGGGGGGGACATAAAAATGGTGAGTGGATCCTTGGGAATTTAAAGAAGGATATATGCTTCAACGACCTACGATGTCATCCTATGTTGAGGTAACTCCTAAGTAAACCAACTCACCTTTTGGGCCTTTAAAGAGAATTCTACCTGATACGCCTTAAGGAATCAAGTGCCAAGGAGTTCCCCTAGAACCTATATTAAGAAGCTAAACCTTTTATCTTAAGAAAAAATAATATCCATCTTAAAAATTTATTAAAGAGGATACGCTTCTAAAGGTTCATCTACAAGAGTAATTCTCAAAAGAGTATTAGTAGTACCTTAAGGGAAGTGATTTACCTTTATAAGCATAAACACCAACTATACTCTATGTACATAAATACATGTACGAATATATATAGATTATCCTTGATAAGAAGTAATGAAATACTACCTTTGGCTAATAATATTCCTATAATGACAAAATGTGCAGCCATACTTCTTGTTGACTAGCATAGAGCCACTTTGCCGAGGAAATTACTAGTGTTTACAAAACCAAGTTTGAGAGAGGTGTGCTATTTTTAGAAGAAAATAGGTGGCTCCTCCAAATTGCTTTTAACAAAAGGAAACAACACCCGATACTAAGTTTAAAATCATTATAATACTCGTAATAGAGAGGTATTTAAGGGAGATTTATTATACCTTTAAAATAACCATGGTTGCTTTGATTATTCGAGGAAAACGTGTAGGATTCATGCTTATCTAGTTCGTCTCCTTTAAAGATGGCATACTTATACTTTATAGAAGTGATGTGCTAGGTTTTGGAAAGAGAGGGATTAATTTTGACCTAGTATACAATTTAAGAAGGATTAATGGCATTTAATGAGGATGACTCCCTCGAAATCAGCCACAACACGGATTTCTTCGGATTTTGTGTAAGGGACACCTCGAGGTGAGTAAAAGCCTTTAGTGGGAAGGTAGAGGGCATTAATTCCCATGATGCGAATTAGGGAAGGGATCGCTTCATAAGGAGTGTTGAAAAATAGGGAGTGGGGGAAAAAGAGAATTCACCATCCCTTCATATGATTGGGAATGTCTATGGAGAAATCAAGTTGCAGGATGAGGTTTTCCTACAGCTCCAGAGAGATTTAGTTGTTGCTCCTATGAGAATGGTGACCCCCTCCCTCTACCTGAGCTAAAGGAGATGTATATGGGTTATGGCTGCATTGGATCAACTTCTCTCTCGCTGCATTGAAAGGTAACAAAAAATGAACCTACGATTATAGATGTAAATCTTGTTGTATACTTGTTTGTGAATCTCTGTGTATTGGCTGGGAGATATATAGAAAATCTCTGCGCATTGGTTTGAGAGACCCATGGTAAAACATTGTGTTTTCTTCCTGTACGATGGATATCAATGAGGCAAAATCCTGGTGAAAGCGATAGTGCCCTTTTTTTCTTAGATTCCTGTTCTATTTCCAATCTAAGAAGGAGACTTCATGATAGTTTAAATCGAGGTTCTAAGATAGTGCTCCATCATAGGTCAAACCCGAAATCTGGTAGATGTGGACTGCAGGTTAATTTGGACATGTTGATAACTTCGTTTTGTATCCTTGGTGAACCAGATCTACATGATCTGGAGGTTGCGACCATCCTTTGAATCATTCTCTTGAAAATCCTGTGTGGTTCTAAGGCTCAATCGTTTGAATAAAAACCAAAAATATTGATCGCCTACGATCTATAGTTGCTGTAGTGTATGGTTGTACTCGCTGCATGTTTTTATTTTCTGTCCTGTCCAAAAATATTGATGGCCTACGACCTATAGAAAACGTTTTGTATGCAAAAAAAATTTAAAGGAAATACCATGACTCCTAGTAGATCGGGAGCTCCCTCCAAGATTTCTGTTGAGTACTTCTATCATCACGGATCGCCTGGATCTTGTGGAGTTCACTTGCCAAGGGTTGTTTTATAACAACCAATTCCATCCTCTGGTTCTGAATCACCCTTGTCTCTGTTTGCTTGCTCGAATCTTTTTTTTGAGTTATTGGTAATTTTGTTTGTGCTCTTACCAATCAAACCTTGCAAGACAGTTCCGGTTACTACAATCGGAATATGGGAATGATCCATCACGTGGAAGCACTCCACATTACCGATAGTTTAAAATATTATATAAACACATATAAGTAAAGCGATAAGGATGTTTATAGAATGGAGCGATCCTTCATAGAGATCCACTCTACCTTAACCTTACTCTAAAGTAATATATATTACTAGCAATTGCCCCAAGGAAGGTGCAATAATACGCCGTGAAGGTAATTGTTAGCGGGTAAGTGAGAACACGTAGTAGTCTAGTATCTATCATTGCCTATTAATAAGAAAAAGAACATCAATGGGAAACACATAAGAATTTTTGTTAACCAACCAATCTATTTTGAAACTATTTGATAGTTTAGAAAAAGGCCTGTCTGATGAGGAGTTTTGGGCTATTCAAATTGCTTGACTTACATCGTGTCTATCTCCGAAATGGCAACGATCGAAAAGTTGAAACTTGGACACAAGTTCCCTTTTTTTTAACTTGTGAGTTTTGGACCCTGAGGTGTCATAGAAAAAATGGAAGTGAAAATGCCAAAATGACTAATTAAATGTGAAATTTTCAGAATCTCTCTCAACTACTTGATCCCAACTTGGTCTTAGGTCTCTCTAAATCACATGCAAGTATTTATGACATGAAACTGAAACACATGAGATCAATTCACTTCTTTTAACCAATATAGCAATCTCACATAAAAATTGACACCAAAGTTTTTGGTCTAATGACCCTGGAAAAATACTTGCTAGAAAACCAGTGAGAGATATAATAGCTTTTATTATCTTCAAGCAATTTACAATTGGTACAATAGATCAATCCAACATAGACTTATCTCTGAGCCAAAAGGCTTTGATGCACAAGTCTAATCTCTGAAGGATAGTTGGGTAGTGTTCCCCTTAGACTGAGTGCGTCCCTCTCTTTGACTGTGCCTCTTTGTCTGAAATTGCTCTTTGATTAGGGTCTCTCACCCCTCTACAGTTGGATCATTGTCTCGGTGATTCCCTCCCTCTCTTAGATTGATGAACTCTATCTAAGGTTATAGTTATGACAATATGGGTTTCTTTAGA
>LPNX010122422.1:63831-80666 GCA_001517045.1 Pseudotsuga menziesii
CTTAACAAAGAAAAATTAACCAGCAGCCGTAACAAAGTATGTTGCTGCATCCCCAAAAGCCAATGTAGTCCCAAATCAAGAAAGAAAAGTGCATGCACCATTTTCAACCGAATCCTATCAGTCCAGTCCATGGAGAGTACACAAAGAAATGTTGAAAGCTTATCCAAGAAAGCACTTGGAGAAAAGGAAAGTCCTGAGCCTAAAACAGTGATACACCAGGAAAACTGCTCGACAATGATACAAAAAATAAACAATGGCTAAAAAATCAAAACTCTAAATCTTTTCATGCAAAAAAAGATGAGTAAGCCCCTCAAAAACTGCAAAAAAAACTGTTTATAGTCAAATATAAAGGTTGTGTAATTCTTTTCATGCTTAACTTACAGCCACATATATCACTTAAAAAAAAAACAATAGGAGGGTCCATAGCAATATATAAACCTGCCTTCATATTGAGGCAGAAGCAGTTCGATGACCAGCTTCAAATACCATTTTTGTCCCCAGATTTCTACTTCTAGTATCCAGCTATAGCAGATGACCAGAGCCCACTACCACATTCTAGGAACATGCTTTGTGGAGGTTATTCTTTGCTTGATGAGAGCCAGAGTATGTTGTAACTTCCATACCATTTTCTTACTTCATTGTTTAGCCATTTAGGAAATAAAGGGATATTTTCACAGTCCTTCTAATTTATTGCACATTCTCTGAATCAATAAAATCCATTTCGACATTCTTGGATCTCTCGTATCACAACGTCGGTGAACATTATACAGAGTTAGGGTTTGTCCGTTTGGGGTTTATCTATGAATTTTGTTGAGCAGAAGGTGTGGTAACTTTTGGAATCGGGGTTGTTTATGAATCTTGACCAGAACAGGCTGTAGCTTTTCCAGAAATACAGCAATCAAAAATAAAAATAAAATAGCAATCTTGAAATACATCCAACACACTAAAGCTATTCCAGAAGACCAACCTTTCCCTCTCTTGAGAAATGATTTTCAAGATCCTTTTCTGTAACATGAGTAGAGAGGCCTGTGACATAAAGGGTATTTCCAGGATTCTCTACTTCATCATTTCCCCTCCGTTTCCTGGAAAGCCAGTCAATAGCACTTACTACAATTAGTTCTGTCCACATGCTAGCAAAATCATGAACCAAGTAGAATTGCAACTGCAGGGTGAAAACATGGGTCTTTTACATCCAAAATCATGTTAGTTTCTTCATACATTACCTGATAGGACTACGAGATCTAGTTCTTGATCGAATCCGATGAGGTGAAGGTGATGGAGAATACCTTTGTATAAAACCATCATTGTCAAACAATTGTTGGGAAAAAGACAATAAAAGGCTTAATCATAGATCTAAGATATCTGAAATACCAGAAAGGACATCAAAATAATGAGTTGTCTCCATACAATAGTATATCACATTTACCATATCATATTGGTTTCTACTGGCTTAAAATGAAAATTAATTTATGCTACAATTGTTTGTATACTCAAAGGCATGACTTGAGAAAAAAGGATGTAGATGCAAAGAATAAAATTGGTTTTATGTAGTTGATATTGATATTGATATTGGGTAAGTGAGAACAGTTAGTCCAGTGTCTATCATTGCCTAACCAGTATAACCTAAGAAGCCAATTTATTTTGAAAGTGTTTGATAGTTTAGAAAAAGGCCTGTATGATGAGCACGTTGCATACCAAAAAGCTGAACATTGCAACTGTATTTGACAATGTAAGTATCAACTACAACTACATTGATATGTCGATTTCAATTATCTTATAGGAAATGAGATTCTCTTCAGTCAAGAACTGTAATAGAATTAGCAGATTTTCCATTGCCAGTTCCAAGGTACATTTTGAGCGAGTAATTAGAGACAGTTATTTATGACAATATAGCAAAAGATGGCAAGCAATCCTTGTCAGAAAAAATTTCCAACGAACCACAACTCCATTAATAAACCCGATGCTGAAATACATAAAACCATAAAGAATGTATGCTGTGGAAGTACAGAACCAATACATATAATTCTCATTCGACCAATCACATATTGACTCTTGACACCTAACATGACAATGGGAAACAAACATAACATGACACACTCTAAATAAAGCTAAACCATCGTGCTTCAGTAACTTGTTACAACATCTTTTGAGGCAGAAGGAGAAACTGAGTGAGACTCTTCCCATTCACCCAAAGGAGATTTCTCAACTCTGATGTCCTCAATCATGTTAACAACTTCATTCATCTTAGGACGTTGCTCAGGTGACTGTGAAACACAAGTCAAAGCAATCTGCAACATGGAAACCATCTGTTCTTCAATGTTCTTGTACCTCATCAATTCAAGGTCAAACACTTCGGCAGTCCATTCCTCCGGAACAATAGACTGATAGTGCATAGGAGCTTTTCCAGTCAAGACCTCAAGCAGCAACACACCAAAGCTGTACACATTAGCCTTTTGGGACAATTTTTTCGTTTCTGCCTGCTCAGGTGCCCTGTACCCTACATATGTAGATGAAGCATTAATATGTGAGGGATTCAGCAGCAGAGGAAGCCCAAAATCAGAAATGCATGCAACACCATTCTTATCCAAGAGAATATTAGAGGATTTGATATTCCCATTCTTCATGGACCTCTGTTTCCTGATTTGTACACAAACAGAAGTCATTTAAATAAAATTGATAATAAAAGATAATAAATTAGCAGGACAGAAAGGTATCAAAATCCTAATTGTGTGAAAACATTGAGATTGCTTCCTAAAAAAATGTGATACTTCTCTGCTACTGATAGATTTGGATCCCAAGTAAATGTTTATTATAAACAACTCCCCTAGTTAACAAGTCCCTAACAATGATCTTTAGTTCAATAATAAACTGAGCTACAATTTTTAGTATATTGTCATGTGGAGATATAAAGAAACAACAAAAACTACTACATAACAAATCACAAAAATTTAAGCAAAATCTTGTTTGATAAAATATATGAAGATAAGATTTATCAGACAAAGCTTTGTCTTGACCTTACTTTAAGTGGCCCACATATCTAGTTGACCAGAAATTAACTTATAAATACTGTCACTATCATATCATTTAGCAAACACTCCACATTTTTCATATCAGATTCATGCAAACAATTATTATAAAAGTGACAAGCAATGAAAATAAAAGAGCCTTGCAGATTTTACTTGACACTCCATCTCTAACAATATTTATTTCTGCAATTATTTCTAACCAATATTTAATAATAAAATCATGTTCAACTTTAAAATTTTATCAAAGATATAAACCTGAAGCTTTTCTGGAGATTGAACAACTTGAGAACGCAGTTGAGAACCTTCTTGGGTCTTTTGTAGCAGCAAGAAATCTGCATTTGATATCTGCAACCAAAGAAAGTTGTTGACTTCTCACCATTAAGGCATTAAAAAACAAATGAAATTGCCTTGTTGACCTTTTATCAAAAAGGGGCTGATACACAAAAATGAGCAGAAGCATTAGCAACTCTCCATTTAAAATCACAGCTTTTATTTCTCAGAAAGTATAGACGAGTGCACTGGGAAAAGCACTCATCACAATGCTCAGTAGAGCAGGAGAACCAAGGACTTTAACAAATGGCAGAAAGCCAATAAAACAGTTCACTTATAATGAACTTGAAATAATGTTTAATAATTTAGGTAAAGGCCAATGAAAACACTTTCATATAGAGGGCCAATATAGCACCAAATAACTCTCCTAATTATCATGTAAAATGGTCAGATAATTGTCAATAGAAAGTCATTTCCCATTACACAAATGAGAATGTCATTTCTGCATCCACTCTTGAAACTAATCTTTGTGTTCATATTCACACTATCTTATTTAGAACAAGGATTACTTGGCAATTATTTTTTTAATTATACTTTCCTAAGAAAATTAATTAAGACAGCTGAATATCTCTGTAGACACACTCACACATACAAACTAAGTAGAAACATGTGGCAAACAATTGCCACAATAGCTTTCCTATCAATATTGCTGGATATTCTTTTTAGAAACCACAAGCCTGCAAAAGCAAAAAAAACCACAAAATAAAAGATATTACCTTATTATTATAGTCATTGATCTTTTCCTTGAGATTCCGTACTTCGGCCTGCAGACCAGATTGTTGTTTATCCAGGGACAAGATGTTTTGCTGCAGATCCTTGATTTCAGCCTCTAGTGCCTGAATTAAAGGCTGATTTGACTATCTCTCTGCCTCAATCTCGGCCAATTCTCGTTCCAACTGATACTGTGACACACAGTGCAATCACACCAGCTAACCTTCATCCGAATAGTCCAGCCATTAAACATAAGATAGGGGTGGCCCTCGTGGGAAGGGATCACCCTCTCCACTACTACTAAATCAAGTAATATAATTAAACACTCATGAATTCATTCAAAGAATGAAGGACCATGCCCACACTCTTGGCAGCCCAAGCCAATAAACACATAATTCCAATCAGTGAAGAGGGAACTCGACTCTACTCATGAGGATGCTCCTCTATTTTAATTAACTAATTCATCTACAAGAAATTCTAATTCCTATAAGTATTTGGTCGTCAACCATTAGCCTACCTTCTAATTGTGGTCTATCATTACATTTCTTTCAGCATAACAACATAATTATTGTAATACTTTTATTCCTCAACATGATCCATATTGAATAAGATTTCTGCAGCAGACTTTATATAAGAATACAGTCTTAATCATGAATAACATTCAGATTACCAGAAGTGAATAAAACAGAGCAGAGTTCACTCTATACTTTATCAATGGCTACAGAAAATCAACTTAATAATTATTTTATTAATTTAGTTTAATGAGAAGTGGGATTGCCCATCTGAGGTAAGTGCATGGGTGAAGTAAAAGTGGATAGTTTTCCATTTCAAACTGTATATGGTTGTTACATAGATGCTATGTTTATTGCTATAGACCTCCAAGTCTGACTATAGCACTGCATAGGCCTAGATGATTCTGTGACTCCCCTAATCCCATTGATACCTATAGAAGAAGAAGAAGCAGAAGATCTTGATAATGCCAAGACGTTGTTTGGTTCAGATCATTGGGTATGCACAAGCACAGTGATTGTGGAACATGTACACGTAGTTATTTTTTTCAAGAATGTGGACAGTGGAAAGGAAACAGCATTTAGCTTTGTAGTTCTCGTTTTCTTTCTATATTCTTTGGAAATTGCTAACGTGGTTTTCTAAATCTTCACAGGGGATAAATCAAGTGGGGCATCTCATTCCGTAGAGAATGATTCTAGATCATCACTAAATTCCACTGGAATGCCATCTTACTGTGACAACTCGGTCACTACAAGAGTTGAACAAAACAGACATACAACCACATCCCAATATAATACAACAATTGAACCTGATGTTGCTGCAGCAGCAACTGCTGCTTTTGTGGCAATAATGAGATCTAATGAAGAGGGGAGTATGATTGATCAAGATTTGCTGATTAAAATATTGATTAATCCACAAATAATTGAAACACTGATTTCTCAACACATCTTTACATTTTGAAACTAATTACTTTGAGAAACCAAATAAGGGTTTAAACTTTAGATAATGATAAGAACTCAACCACAACTCTGGCAGAAAGTTCAGAGTTTTGGATAGACACCCTCCACATTACCACTGATTAAAATACGTGCTCAGGCACATGTTGCACAGAAGTACTGTCTCCAGGGTGCAAGCAATGCCTTTGGCCAAAGCTATAACAACATCGAAGCAACATCAAGATGGTGAACATCAGGACAGCATATCCATGAGAGAGTTGTTTTGAATCATACTCTCAAATTGAAACTTGAAAAGCTCAACGAAGAATAACACCTTTCAGCTGAGTCAGAGAACAAGGGAGTGCACAAAGGAGAGAAGGAGTTCTTCTTACCTAGTATGTTACACCACAAGCAAGACTGCCAACCTCTAGAAACAGAGGCAAATATTACAGTTTAAGCAAGGCCCATTGATAGAGATTAGTAGATAGTTGTACCAACCCCCTGATGCTCTTCAGCTTCACACATATGCCTGCACACAACTCCTCCAAAGGTCCCAACGTTTCAATACTTTGCAGCTCTTATAACTAAAAGCAGTCGGAAAGAGATAGTTGTTAAAACTTGTACACTACTTACTGCTACTCCTCTAATGGGACTGATTTCTGGTGCCCATTACCAACTTTTGTCAAGTTGATATTAATTCATATTCTAATCTTCACTTCACCTGCAATTGTTGAGGCTGCTAAGTTAAAGTGTTAATCTCTTGTTTAAACCATTTGCTCTGCTCATCAGCTTGGGTCGCAACAAAACTAAAAAGGATGCAAGAAAAACGATATCATAGTAGGACTACTGGTAAATTATATATGGCCAACAAAAGACAAAGAACCCCATTAACTTAAAATACCCTGATCCGACAGGGTACATGGTTAAGTCAAATAACACAAAAGAACAAGACGATCGTCTCTGTTTCACAAGCATTTTGATGGCGCCTTGTGCAACTTGTATATGGTAATCCTATGACTAACATTAATTAAAAGGAAGCGAAAAACAAAATAATTAATACAGCGCTTCTAAAACACAGATTTTTACAAGACACGTGGAGTTTCAATTCAGTAGTTTTATTCACGAAAGAACGCATATGTAATTGAGAGGGAGGGGAAGACTGAAATGCAGCAAAAGATCTAACTATTACAGCTAGCAGCATACCTGTGTGTTGTAGCCGTCAGGAAGCTTTGTGATAAAAGAATGTGCATTTGCAACTCTGGCTGCTTCCTCCATTTCCACTTGGCTTGCATCCTCTCTTCCCAATGGCATGTTTTCCTTAATGCTTGTTGCAAACAATGCCGGTTCTGGGCTCACAAGCCCTATCTGCTGTCTAAGCCATTTCAACTGCAGATATTTGATGTTATACCCATAAAGTAGCACTTGAACTTCATTCACAGCAATTAAAAACAGTGTTTTTAATAAGGGATTTATTAAACTAAAATCAGATCAGGATATGAAAATGCCAATGTAAAATCATGTATTACACATCTGTTTGTCATCAACACCTCCAAAGATCCCAATGTTTCCAAACTTGGCAGCTCTTCTAACTAAGAGTCGTTGAAGCTTATTCTTCGACTAATGAAAAGCTCAGTACAAGACTCCATGGAGCCGAGCTAGCTGCAGCGATCGAATACAGTTCCCATTGTATTTCCTCGTTGGAAGACAACTCTGGGGGATTTGATGCAAATTGGCGAGGCTGGGTAAACTTCAGGAACATGCAAAGCAAAATTTCAGGAGCACGCATTGTCAGAGGAATTGGAGGTTGGAAGGAAAGTTCCGGAACATGGAAAATGTGAATGTGAAGCATTTGAAGTATATAAGACTCCATCTTTTGACAAACCCTTTCTGCGACGATCAGAAACCACCACAGGCGACCAGCGACCAGGGGAAAAAATACAGAAAACGTCATGAGTTTTCTTCGACTTGGGCTGCCCCCATTCCTTGATGGCTTTGCTGTGGATGGCTTTGGCAGCAGCATCTTTTCCAAGCCTGGGCACCTCCACCACAGCCATGTCTTGCCGTGCCCATACCGAGAACGACCACGAAAACAATTCTGGAAATTGAAACAATTCTAGAAATTGGCCAGGCAGGGGAAACTTCAAGAGCAAGCATTGTCCGAGGCGGTGGAAAACTACAGGAAACAGCGGGTAAACCAAAAACCCAACAGGCAAACGAGAAACACGCGTCAAAATCCGATTGGTTCCATAGACGAAAGTGAACAGTGGTTTTCCGAACTTCTTCGGAGAGAAACGCCTAACGGCGTAAATATAGTTAAAGTGACTTTTAGCTTTTACTCGAAGTAGTATATATTAATATACTTATTTAGTGACTTTAGCTTTTACTCTAAAGTAATATATATTAATATACTTATAGTGACTTTAACTTTTACTCTAAAGTAATATATATTAATATATTTAAAGTGATTTTAGCTTTTATGTAATGGGAGGAGGAATTATGTCATGAGGAAAAGCTAATATTTGGAAGAGAAAGAATAGTAGAGTTTTTTTGTAGTCCTTTAAAAAGGATATATCAATTAAGTATGTAATTAAACAATAAAAATCAATGATATGATATGGGCTTAAGAGAGATTGGAACTTAGATAGTCAAGATGTTCGTTCAAAGAGTATTAAGCCTGCATGCAACTGATTTCACTATGTACAAATTTTAAATGCTTAACTTATCTATTGTTTATCTAAGATGGTGAACTTAGTTCTCCACATTATATGTAGGGGTTTCATGAAAGAATACTAAGACACTTTAAGGGGTTTTAGGATGACTTGGTGGGTTCCCAGCCCTCACTCAAATACTGGAATACTCATTAACTTGGTTCAGAGTTTTATATTTATATATTTACAAATAAATATATGTTATACAGGTAGAAACACCCACTCTTGGTATTCTTGCTTGGGATACCGAAAAGAATAGGTCCGCATTCATACCTTAGTATGGTTTAGTTAAAACACTCTCGATGAGGGATTTTATGAGGAGAATGGAAAGAAAAATGGCAACAATGATGTTGCAGATTGTAACTGATTATTGGAATAAAAATCTGATGTTACGACAATTGTTGTGGACATAGCCCATGGATTGGGTGAACCACGTACATTGGTGTCTCCCTTGTCTTGTGTTTATTTGTTTTCATTTTCCTAGTGTTGTCTGTGTATTTGTAATGTTGTTCTGAAATCTTGTGATGCGATTAAATGATTTAGAAATGATAACCAAGGAAAGATGATCCTTGTCTGCACACTAGGATTGTTTAAAGGCACCATGTTAATGAAATGCTTATGGACTACATCTCTCAAGGTTATGAAAATAATTTGTTTGAATCAAACTAAATTATTGTCGTTGACCCCACTAATATATTGTCGATTGAATATTGTAAGCATGTGCCATTGGAACAAATGAAGGTGTACCTCTTATGCTTCATTAGTTAGGAGTAAATGATGAATAGCTTAAGGGGATGATAGTCCCATAATTCAGTACCTCCAATAATGGATACATTATGGCTAAGGATTAATGATGAAAGTATTGATTTTTAACTACTTAGAGACCCATATGTTAGTAAGAAGTTGTAAAACAATGTATGTTGGAATAAGGACAAAGAAAAGTGATATGTTACAAGGTGAAAGTTTAAAGAGTCGCACCCATGAACACCGATTCGTGTAAATATAATAAAAATAAACTTGAGTGCATCATATGTATGTTTAGATCTCGAAGTTTATTAGCATTTCTAACACCAAATAAAGTTACAACATTTCCTAGTTACAAGGTAAAGATTTCATTAAAGGACTCTTGGAAGGATAAGAATGCATATGTTTGCCACAGATTAATCCTTTATGTAAATGTATGTGTCCTCAATGATTAACAATAATGCGGATATATCTTGATAGTAAGGCTTAACTTACAAGATGCGTTTTTCGAAAGTAGCAATAGTCGTGTGGTAGTACCAAGGTATAAGTTGTTTTGTGATAGAGGAAAACTTTTAGTAACATACTAGACAACTTATGTATGAGGAGTAAAATCTAGAACTATTTTCTAAGGTCCCTTCCTAACACGTTAAGTATTATATCAATCTTAGTGTTACGAAGGATTGTAATGAATGCATCTTATGTCATTGATTGCTGATCTTTAGATCATTGACTTACCTTATGTTTTATTGGGTATATTATCATTCACGAATTTTCCAAGATGGTTGTCCAAAACGGGTTAGAATTTTATTTTATTTTATTTTGTTGATATCGATTTGTTACAAGTATAATATTTTTCATCTGCATAAATATTATATGCATCATCATGTCTAGTGACACCACTTGCCATTGGCTCCACTAAAGCAATTGCAACCTCTGCAACATATAAAGACATAGATTCCTAAGCTCGGTGATGTTCATTACAAGGAGGAAAGGCAACTTTGTCACTCGGTAGGATACTTCACAAAAAATATTTATCATCCTTTGGTGTCAAACACATAGGCCTTCCCATGAAAATTGAAGACATCTGGCCATGTGGAAAATCACCTTCAGTTTCAGGAATTTTAGAACTTATGATGTTATTAGTTCTCAAATGGAATTCATTTAACACACAAGCATTATCCGATGCCATATTTTCTCCATTATTTTCATTGGCACTTGCTATGCCTCCTTTGTTCGAGCCTTCTACAATTTTCTTGGTTTCATCTTCAGCTTCAATTCTTTCCGTTTTTACCAAATGCAAATGTTCATCAAAGTTAAGTTCCCTTGCCTTGATTTGTGTCCTTTTCTTTCGATTATCTACTCGAGATAATACTTCAAGAACATTTTCTTCTTCTGTGCAAATATTTATCTTTATTTGGCTATTTGATCTCTCTGGTAGAGTTGATAACCCCGAATTATGCTTCTTCGAGAGATTTTGTTTCTTCTTCAGAATGGAATTCTGATTCAAAGAAGTCTTTGGAACTACCCTAACTTCATTGTATTTAGTCACAAATTTAGAAATCCCATGATCTTTGACATTAGGAACATAATTTTCATGAATATTTTGAAAATCTTTTTCACCCTTCAAATTTTCTTTACATTTTGAAACATGAATGCTCTCTTTATTGTTTCCATGTTTAAAAGATTCAAAATTACTGACAATGTTACCTGTCACTATTTTTTTATTATCTAGGAACTCACTTTCAGGCATTAATCGAGAACCTTTAATTTTTGTTTCCATGCTTTTCCTTTTCTGACCAAACTACTTTTCACTCATTGTATGCTCTGAATTAATGCTGGTATCTGGTGATTGTATCCTAATTTCTTCAAGATAAGAAAAACAATTCCAAATATTGTCTCCATCATTATGAATATTGCTTTCATTCTCTAATGACCTTTCACTACAACAAAAACTGGATTTAGCGTCGAATTTAGCGCCGGATTTTAGTGTAATTTTTTCCCAATTGTGGTGAACAAACTGGCGCTAAACTTGGTGCTATTGTACATTTTCGTAAAATGCCATCTATTGCATCTTTTTTTCCATCCTTTTTAACATCCATTTTTGCGTCCATTTTTGCGCCCAATTTTTTGCATCTTTTGTTACGCCTTTATTTCCACCCAATTTTGCAACTTCTATTGCGTCTTTTTGTGCATCCTTTGTTACATCCTTGTTTGCACCCAGTTTCACGCTCAGTTTTGCATCCAATTTTTCTCCTAGTTTTCCATCAAGTCTTGCACCCAATTTTGCACCATGTTTTGCATAAAATTATGTGTCCAATTCTGCATCTAACGTTGCAATCTAGGATTGCATCCAATTTTTAGCCCAATGTTGCGTCTAGTTTTGCATCCAATTTTATTTATAATGTTGCATCCCTATTTGCATCTAATTTTGTATCTTGTTTTACGTCTTTTTTGGTATCCATGTTTGTGTCTAATGTTTCATCTCGTTTTACGTCGTATTTTGCATCTAAGTTTGCACCTAGTGTTGCATCCTGGTTGATGTCTTTTTTTGCATCTATGTTTGAGCCCAATGTTGCACCCAGTGTTGCGCCTAGTTTTGCAGCCATGTTTGTATCTAATATTGCATCTAGTTTTGTGTCCAATGTTGCATCCCATCTTGCATTCAATATTACGTCTAGTTTTACATCCAATGTTTTGTCCCATCTTGCATCCAATATTGTGTCTCATTTTAAGTTTTTGTTTGCGCTAAGTGTTCCTTCCATTTTTGCACCTGGTGTTACACCTAGTTTTATGTCCATTGATACACCATATTTTGTGCTCAATTTAATGTCCAATTTTACGTCTAGTTAGGAGTCCACTTTTGCATCTACAGTTGCGTTTAGTTTTGGACCTAGTATTGCATCTAGTTTTGAGTCATTAATTGTGTCTAGTGTTGAGTCTCTTTTTGCATCCAATTTTGCGTTGTGTGACATCCATTTTTGTGTCCATATTTGTGTCTGACATAAGGTCGACTTTTGCATCCACTTTTGTGTTTGGTGTGACGTCCACTTTTACATCTTGTTTTTTATTTAGTGCTGCATCTAATATTGCATCCATCTTGCACTACTACATTTTTTACCTTTATAAATGCATTCCAATATCATTAGGGCATGGAGGAATCGAACCACCAACCTCCTGCTTGTAAAACAGGTGCTCTTCCATTGAGCTAGCACCCTTTAAGAATCAGGAAGAGGAGCAATATTAACACATAGATTTGATCATTTGTAATTCTAATAAAAGACAATAAGATCCAAAGACATTCAAGCTTAAAATCCAATTTAATTTTTCAAACACACTAATAAGCACAAAAATATACCATCCTCAGGAAACAAAATATCATAAACAGTTACGCAATCTATTAAAGTGGTCTGCAAAAGAGTCTTAGAAAACAACATAATGCATTGATGCATACCTAATAACCTAAAATTGATATGGACACAGAATAAGGGATGTGTTTAAGAAATAGTTGTAGAATCCAATTGAGGATGTGTGTGTTGCTACATAAATTTTGTTATTCATTGATGAGGTAATTTTGTTCAGCAATGGGATGGTAAGAGAAGAACTCATGAATGGTTACTAAAAGAAGATGCCTACAAACTAAATAGTGCTACAAACTAAAGATAAACTTAGGGAATATTTCTTAAAACTGCCAAGAAGTACATACGGGTTTAAAGGATACATGAGTTAGATCCTTCACTGGATATGCCTAGAACAACCACCTCAAAAATTATTGCATTTAACCATGGTGAATATCATTATACATAAGTATAGCTTCTTCTCTAGGGCCATTGACTTGTTGGATGATTACAAGCACACAACCTCTCACAACACAAATTAAGATGAGAATAAGTGAAATTTTAGATTGTAAATGTATAACTAGATACATAAATATGACTGTATTGACACTACTACATTTCGACCAAAAATCCGATGGCCGTATTGTCGGATTTTCGACACTCCCCTGTCGCATGTACAACACTATGATTTTTTTTAAGCGTCGGTGGATTTTCGTCGGTTATCCGACATCTTTCCAATCCGTCGGTTAAGCGACAGCTCAGTTTACCGTCGGTTAAATGTAAATCGTCGGTTATCCGACATCTTTCCAATCCGTCGGTTAAGCGACAGCTCAGTTTACCGTCGGTTAAATGTAAATCGTCGGTTATCCGACATCTAATTCATATTAAACTTTAAACTGATCTGTCGCTTAAACGATGATAATGAAAACGTAAGCGTCGGTTAAGCGACGGTGACGAAATATTTTAAAACATTTACATCTACAGGCGTCGCTTAACCAACGGATTATAAAAACTTAAACGTCGGTTAAGCGACGGTATTGTATTTTTTTTTTAAATCACCTACAGGCCGTCGCTTAACTGACGACTATAAGTGTTTTTTTTTTTTTTTAAATACAAAATGGCATAAGACATAAGCTTACACATGTTGCCTAGCTGCTTTGGTGAATTCTCTTTGATGAATTGTCAGTATGCTTCAATTACTGTTCAATCAATCGAACTATAAACGAGCATCATTGTTGCCCTGTTTGTTCTAAATTATCTGAATTGCATATGAAGTATTTGAAGATAATAAAAATATGTACGACTTTCGGGATAAGGATCAAGATGGCAAGACACAGGGAGGCCGCCTACATAAAAATGGGATGAACTGGAAAACAAAAGAATTGATGAACTGGAAAACAAAAGAATTAATGAGCATCTCAATTATCTCTGAAGGTTCCTTCCTTAAGAATATCCCAAGCAGAGACAATGATGTTATGTTATAGCTTATGACTAGTCACTAACAGCAATGCTTTTAACAACTTCAAGAGAATAAGAAACAAAGGTAGAGTTTGCAGCATCTACAATCTGATCATGATTTTTATAAGACAAACCTGCACCCAACAGAGTGGTTAAAGTTTGCCACTTTTTTTTTTTTTTACACTTTGTAGTAGTACCATACAACAATCCTCAAGGAACACAATATGATTTGTCTCTGTGACCTGGTTTTTTGTAGTGTCAGGAAAATATTCTATATGTACATACCATCAACTCCACAAACCATATGTGTTGGAAAAGCTTCAGGTGAAGAATCCTCATTTTCTCTGATATTCTGCATCCAAATTTACTAAGTGAGTACGGCAAACTCCTATCCATTTTTCTTCTCTTCTGCAACCAATAAACATCAACACCTAAGAAATTAATCTACGGACGTGCAAACAAACCTATCGATGCATCCCACAATTCATCAATTTTGTGGGAGAACAATGGCAACAATTACTGTTGCCTAAAACTTGACAGAAAAGCTGCCGATCTTTCCCAGCCACGAGAATGTGGTTGTGGCAGGTGCAATAAGTATGCCACATAGCAGATTATCAAGTATTTAAGAATCGGAAGCATCAAATGACTCTTCATAGTTTTTTCACACCTCTGAATCACATTACTACCCATCAAATCAATCAAAGTCACTGCATTTCAAGAACACATGTAGAACCTCTCTTACTATGATACCAATCATTTGATGTACTCTGCCAGTGCCTTACAGTTCAATCCTTTTCGTTTCATTCTGTTTTTGGAGCTTCATGCAAACTCTTTTTGCAGTTGTACCATCAAATAAAGATCCTTGCTGATGACTCTACAACATTGGACTATCAGAGTGTATTTGGATTTCAGTTCCCCCATGGTCAAGTGAGCTATTAGGTTCCTCCAATAAACAATAATTATCATGCTCCAGCTCCTCCATGAAAGGTATAGTATTCTCGGGTTCTTCATAACAACCTTCATTCAATATATCAGCAAAGGTACCATCAAGGAAAGAATAATATACTTCATAATTATAACAATCATCAGAAGCAGCAGACAACATTTCCTCTGGCATCCTTTCTTCTTCAAAATATGCATCCAAACATCCATTTGAAATTCTGTACTGAGAAAAGCTTAGATCAACTGGAATTTCTGGGAACTCATTTTCATTGAATGGAAGATATGAAGATTCATGTTGCATTCTGGGAGCGTCTGGAATAACATCAACCTGAAAAAAAATAAAGATAATTCTCACAAGATGTCACATAAAAAGAATTTAGAACTTATTTTACACAGTATAACTAGTAGACAGAATAAGGCAGGAAAGTAACATGTATGCAATGTAAATGCCACTAGATAAATGAATAAAGAAACTGGAATGTAAATTAATTTATGCCGCTCAAAAGGTAAAACCCACAAGTCAAATGGGTGATA
Source organism: Pseudotsuga menziesii (assembly GCA_001517045.1). Classification (NCBI taxonomy): domain Eukaryota; kingdom Viridiplantae; phylum Streptophyta; class Pinopsida; order Pinales; family Pinaceae; genus Pseudotsuga; species Pseudotsuga menziesii. The sequence goes on from LPNX010122422.1 coordinate 79,065, forward strand.
TCATACACCCCAGTTCAAACACTAATGAAAAAAGGTGACAATGTGGTTTTGATTAGCCCCTTAAAAGAGATCACAACGAAATTAGAATCCATTTTACACAATTTAACTATTATAAAGAATAAAGAAGGAAGTAAGATGTTAGCAATGTGAATGCCACTAGGTCTTTGCATGGAGAAGAAATTGGAATGTGAATAAATTTAGGTTGCTCAAGGTAAAATCTAGTAAGTCAAATGGGTAAAATAATACACCCTGGATCAAGCAGGAATGATCAAAGACGATGCTGAGGGTGTGATAAATGTTCTTAAGAGTTAAAGACCTCATATGGATCCATATGAACACTGAAAATTACTGAGTAGATGTATGAAGGATCTGGTAAAATTACACTGGATTTCAGGAAATTTGAGCTAAAAGGAAGTACTGCAGAATTCAATTTCTTTTAACATCACAGACACATGACAGAAACTGAATTTATCATAACTTTTGATGAAGCCAGTAAATTTGTATCCTCCGCCAAAAAATATTGAAAAGAATCTAAAGAAGATCTAAACATAAACTGAACAATCAATCTTCGGAAAAGTATGGGAGATGTACAGAACCGAGAACAAACCTGTTTGTTAATTGTGTCTTCATCAGGTGCTACAAATGAAAAGTTTGAATTAGTGTCATCCAGCAATATATGGCATTATCTCCAGTTGTATCATTTACTATCTTTGATGAGAATTTAGATGGTAAATTTGAAATTGCATCAATACCTTCTACTAGCTTTGAAGGATTTTTCTTTAAAAGGGCTTGTACATTTAAGTTGCTGTAGACTCTTTTACAAATTGAAAAAAAGGGCTCGGGTGGAAAATCCTTGAACCCACATCAAATGGATCAAGATGCCATATTAGAAGGGAGAGATTCTCTTGCAGATAAGCAAAGAGATGCAATTATAGTTCGCACTGAGATCACAAGGAAACGGCATAATTTGTCACTGATCTCAGGCAAGATCCATCCAAGGAAAAGGCTATGTTTGTGTGATATCACATACTGTGGAATAAGCTAGAGGTGTCCTCTTGAATGCACAATAATGATTCCAGGAGTGACAGCTTGGGTACAGTGCAGGAGGGGCAGTTCTTCTCCAGCCTGGTACTAAATATGGATACATATTATGGTTAGGCTTCCCAAGCTTTGCCAGAACATTGTAAAGCTTGCATAAACAAAAAGAGTCAAGTTCTTCAGTCATCTTCTGTTTAGAGATGCACGGGAGGCCAGGTCCATGAGACATAATACTCAGCTATGCATGGAGGCAGATCTGACAAAAATGGTTCCCACCAAAATCTGAATTTACCTTTGTCAAAGGGTTCAAACTTCATATTCAAAAAGTAATATATTTAAACCTAATGCTTGTTGTATCTGGTTTCCACCCGGTCATCACATCAAGAAATGCCCTTGTCAGAAGGATGAGAAGAACATATTTGGAAAGCACCATGTCCCATGCTGCTAACACCAAGACGGCAATCTAGAACAAAGAGAACAACCAGGAGGATATAGAAGGATGGACTACCAAAATGCATGAAGAAAGACAAAGCAAAACCATGCTGAAAGAAACACTAAAAATAA
>LPNX010122422.1:100506-133111 GCA_001517045.1 Pseudotsuga menziesii
CAGGTAGCTCGTCTTGAGCTCTTCTTTTGATTTAAACAAGGGGCCGGACTCTGGACTGTTACCGTCACCTTCTGAATCTTTAAAAGAAAACTGACTGACCTGAACTGTCTTCAAGGGAACCAAAGCAGCCTTTTTGAAAACTCCGGACGCCCCTTCATCCACGATCTCGCCTCCTACGAGCAGCCTCGCCTTCTTATGGGATGTTTCTTCATCCATATCCATACTCTTGGCTTCGGCCAAACTCCTCTTGACAGCAACACTGACCCCCTCTATGATTTGGATCTCTGAACGAGATGCAGGATGTGCCTCCGTCTCATCTTTGGACTCGTCAGTGAATTGGAGCAAATTAGCTGTTTCAGCTAACCCTTCAACAGCCTGATGCTCGAACGGTTTGTTCCTGTTTGCTTGCTTTCTTAATGATATCCCCTGGTGGGGGTCGTAGTTCATATTTACATCCTTAACGAAATCCATAGGTTCCATCAATCTCTCTATACATGCCAGGGCACCTTTGCCTTTAAAAATGAAAGGGCCGACCTTAAAAGGAAATTTAACATTCAAAGATTTTCGGAAAGCACCGAAGTGCTCCTCCTCTGATAACAACCTTTGTCTCATAAACTCCAGAGCAAAAATCCTTGGAGTTAAAAAGGAAGGCAACCTATAAGGCTGACCGGTAAAGCCGTACACTCTCAAAACAGTGTAATCTTTGTACAGGAACCAGTCTCCCACCCGACCTTCGGGTGAAGACTGCATGAAATATTTCATTTCATCGAAGACCCGGGGCAATTCTCCATCAAACAGCATCCTGTATATTTCGGACATGATCGAATTGGCAAATTCGATCAGGTGGATTTGCTTTGGCAAATCAGAAGAGGATAGAGTACTCAAGAACTTCAATTCGGTAACATTGGAACATATCAACATGTTAAGTAAGTGTGCTTGAAACCTAAAAAACTGGACCTTGGGAAATTCAGTCAGCTGGAGGTGGATTGCTTCGGCAAGATACTCGTCTAAATTAAGTACAGGAACTGACTGGGACTCGGGACTCAAAGAATTTACTTTTAACAGGAAACCAAGGATAACATCACCTATACGACAATCGTCATCTAGACCTAACACCTGACAAACCAAAGACATTACCAATTGCGCCTCAGTTCTGAAAATGTGCAATGGGTAAGGTAAGGAAAGGCCTTCCAGGGACCGACCTTCCTTCAGGATACTTGACAGGAATCGAGAGCGAGCATTGGTTGGGAAACTTCAGAAAAACTCGGCAAGGACAGCTTCATTTACAGACTCACAGTTTCCAGGGTAACTTTCGGGTAAACTAAGATTTTCTCTTACTACTGAAGCATCAATTTTACACAATATCCTAGATGCGGATTGACTCACAATGACCCTCCGAGAGGGAGAATAATTTACCGCGCACCATTCGGCAAATTCAGGGAAGTGGAGGGTTTGCTCCAGGGCGAAAAAGTATAAAAAGGACTTGCACACATTCAGAACATCATTTCCCTGCAAAAAATAAGACCATAACCTTTATTTGCTGCCAGACACACTTCCTGTAGACAGGAAAGGGTCGCAGACACCTCTGTGTCTATCTACCAGGAATTCTTCCCTTTCATCCGGGACCCGACCAGACACAGAAGCTTCACTCTGTTGGTCCATTTCTCAATTTATAATAATAATTTGGAGAAGAAGTTATAGGATCAAGGTCCTACCTGGCTCACTGTGAAGGCGCGTGTTCGGAGCGCGTCTGGTACTGACAACTGGAAGCGCCCAAATCGACAGGTCCTTTTCGCCGGGTCCCGAGCAATAAAATAATCATAGAAGAGGTCAATTCTGCCTTTATAGGACCGCCCCGACTAGACACGTGGGAAGAATTTATTTCCGCAACCACTACGTATCTCTGACAGCCGTGCATCTTTCTCCTCCGGGCTCATTTCCGACCTTTGATCTCTTCTGTGCGAATTTCTGGCCTTTGGATCGTACACCACGTGTCCTTTTCCACCGGGCATCTTGGTGCTAAGCACCGTGTAAGTTTGCATTCCGGGGTCGCTCGTGGCCGTCGATGTGACGTACTTCCACCCCTCACCGTTGGATTAAATGCCACGTCCCACATTCCGCTGAGCTGTCTGACCTTAACTACCATGCAACTCTGGGTCCCGGACACATCCACAGCCGTCGATCTGATCTTCCTTTACGGGCGGGCCGTTGGATCATGTGGCGCCCACTCAATTCCGCTGGGATCCTTCGCTTTATCCGTCGGGAAACTTAGATCAGCGGAATCACTCTCCGCCGTTGATGCGATCTGCCTTCAGCTCCACGTCGTCGGATCAAGCACCACGTACCTGATTCCGTCGGGAAATCCGAGATTATACTCTGCGCCTGTTCCTCCTCCGGAATTCTTTCCGGCCGTTGATGGGATTGCCCAGCACTTGTCAACCATCCGATCATGTGACACGTACCACATTCCGCTGAGCGATGTGAGTTTATCCGGTGCGCAAGTTTCAATCCTGGAATCATTGTTAGACGTAGATATATTACCCTATGATCTCCAACCATTGGATCGAGCAGCCAATAATAGGTTCCGCTGGGTGGCTTGAAGGTTATCCTGCGTGCATGTTCCGGCTGCGAAATCAATCCCAGCCGCCGATGTGATCCGATTTCATCCCTCCACCGTCGGATTGAGAGGAATATATGTGATTCCGCCAGCTCCCATTTCTTTAACTAACTTGCGCTTTCTCCCTGGGGATTTGTTCTGAACTGCAGATCGTCCCCGGATCAATTTGTAACCCTTGATTTTGCGCATCCTCCTCGCATGTTTTGAAAGGCGGAGGGAGTGTCATCCATGGATTGGCTCCTCCTTTCGATCACAGCCTAGGATTTTGCTAACTTGGCTGCTCTTTAGACCATTATGTCACCTTTGTACTATAATCTTTAAACCAAAGTATTTAAACAATACAATTTTACCTCCCCTTGGTCTTATATTTCTTTTGTTAAATACAGGTGTTAACAAACAACAATGCAAACAACAATGCATAACAACAATCTAGAATGCAAACAACAATGCATAACATTGTAGTGTTGAAGATCTCCCAAATTACTTCGATTCTTTCTATGCGCAAACAGTCTAATGGTAAGGCTCCACTATGCATATGTGCAGTCCACACAGATGGCTGAGCCTGGTAACTCGAAGTTAGATCTGAATGGGTTTGTGCTGATATAATAGATTTTTTTGATGTAATGTTTTTAAATATGTGAGCAAACAAGACTTGTTAGATACATATCGACCATCATTCAAGGGTTGTGTCGAGCAAGGCCGTTCCAGTGGTATCATTTTCTCTTACAACATCGTTAACGGAATCCCAATGTGTGTTGATTCCAACCCTTTTAATAGCACTGTGAGATGCGATTATGGATTTCAATGGTATTTTTTCTTCATATGTTGTGTTATATGAGGAGTATAATTGTTTGGGGTATACACACTAAATCAGTCCCTTGTCAGTTGTCCCCAGTCTTGTCCTTCTGCAGTTGGATTTTTCTTTTTGTGATTATGTTTTTGTTCCATGTTCTAAACTTGTGGACTCAATATTGTTTCACAAGGTCTCGAGTAAACTTCGTTGTCAATGCCAATAGGGAAACTAGTTTCAACATTCAGGTAAGTTTAATCACAGCATACAATGTAGCATCCTGAATTTATGTGTTTTAGAAGAGTTGTTGAACTGTGTCCATGGTTTCTTAAAGGACAACCTTTGTTTGTCAATCTTCCTTCTTAGTATTCTTATTTTATTGGCATGTTTGATTCATCTTTTTCTTTTCATTCGAGGAATCTCATTTTTCTTTCTATTTTTTAGGAGCCCACACATGGGTGCTCACCCCTTCTATCTTTTTCCTTTTGATTTCAAAAATCCAAAGCAAAGAATATTGTTGTGAAGGAAGAAGAAAAAGAAGAGGGAGTAGTCTGGGGAAATAAACTAAGGCATACTATCAAAGGGAGGGGTCAACATGCCACCGTTACATAGAAGGACGTTTTGATTTCTATAAATGATAACATATAGACAATTCCACAAGATGGGGCACTAGAAACACCTAGCCCAGTGAAAGCAGGGAAACTCAATGCACAATCACTCACTGCATTACTAACAACTAGAAGCAAGGTTTGTTTTATTAGATTTCTATTAGTTCTCGAATACTTTTCTTGTCTACAAAATTTTCAAATGAAAATAAACAGAATCTAGAGGTACCCATGTCCATGCCCAAATACTCACAGGTTTTATATGACTTAATATATATTTGTGTATATTTATGTTGTATGTGGGATGAAAATGATTAGTAATCTTGATATGGGTATTCCAGGATGCATGCACGGACTTCCATGAAGTTATCTCTAACATTGATGATGGAGACCTTGAAAATCAATTTCTAGTTGTTGACTATGTTGAAGATATATACAATTTCTATCGGAAGAATGAGGTATGTCTATTTTTCAATAATTGCATTTTTTTTGTGAATCCTGAAGGTAAATTTATTTGTATTTCTAAAATCGGTAGCCTTGTTTGTCCAGAACATGAGCTGTGCACCTCCATAATATATGAGAGGGCATATTGAAATCAATGAGCAGATGAGGGAAATCCTCATTGATTGGTTGATAGAGGTACTAAATTGTTCCTTTTCTAGTTCTATGTGATGTAATACTTAGATCTAGAAGAGGTTTTATTTGGGCTATTTCTTAAGTTTGACTTTCAAATATTAAAATTTGCAAGTGCATCTGAAATTTGACCTCATTCTAGAGACATTGTATCTAACTGTGAGCATCATTGATAGATACCTTTCTATTCAGAGTGTTACAAAAGGGAAATTACAATTAGTGGGTATCACTCCAATGCTTATAGCTTACAAATATGAAGAAATTTGGCCTCCACAGATAAGAGGACCTACTGAAAGCCATAAGGAGAATATATAAATATATATATACCTTTTGTGTGTGTATCAGTACGAAAATATTGCATAATGGATTACAACAAATTTACATAAGAATTTATTTATATATGGCTACATGTCAATGACTTCATTGGCATCTTGCCCTATGGCCATGTATGAACCAAATTCTTATGTAAATTTACCCATTATCCAATTATTGACTACCCAAATCAAGAATTGGGTAGTACATAGTCCCTAATAATTTATAAGAATTGTAAATTTACATAGTCCCTCAGCTAATAGTAAGAACCCTTGTCTCATCCCTTCTGGTAGTACTGAAAATGTAATGGGGACCAATATATCAACATCACAAAATAAACTAAATATAGCTAAACCCAAAATCCAATTGACTATCTGTATGTCGATTCTGGTCTGAATAAGCAACACCCTCAACAAAATCTAGTTCACCCTATCATAAGATTTGGATAAATCATTCTTCATAATTGCTGCAGGTAACTTTTTTGTTTTGAATTGTATGCATTCCTTATTCAATGCAAACAAAATCATGACTTTTTTTATTAAACATAAAACCAAATAGTTCTTCTAAAACACAACCCTCAGAGAAAAACCTTCAATCTATTAGCGATGATCTTGGAGATGATTTATCAATAAGATTTCATAAAGAGATAGGTCTCTAATCATGGGAGAAGTTAACATTTTTTCTTATGGATGGGCGGGGTACCGTTTTCAGTCTCTCTTAATCCCTCTTTTTTAGAAACAATGGGACATAACTCAACTCATATACATGTCATCATTAGAGATGGTCGATACTTATTTTCAAATGTGAGCATTGGTCTCCAAAATTCATGGTAGGAGCTGATTTCTAACACCTCATTCACTTTCACTCACTTCTTGTAAAATTGGCTTGACTTCCAGAAAAATAGCACAATTACATCAACATAGTCCAATTGGTGGAGTGTCAATAACCACTAATCCAACGCCATTTATGGCTTAACATTATTAACAAAGTCTCAAGAAAGAAACAAAGACTCAGGTAAGATCCATGGAATTGTATCCCTCATTTTGTGGGTTACTCTCCTCCTTACCAACCTCAACTACTTCAACCACAATCATTGAATTTGTAAGCCAATTCATTTTCAAAGATATTTAATTTTTTTACATCCTCTACAGAATTGAAACACATGTCAAAGGATAATGATGTCAGGTTGTGCTCATTTTCTTTAATAAAACCAAAGTGTCAAACATCAAAATAAAATGAAATTTACTCATACTACATGGGTTGAGTTTACTGTTCTCCATCTTATTGAGAATTATGTTTCTGTATTTTAATCTTCAAAATTCAATAGCTATTACATGGATTTTTCTTTTTGGTGTGAATAACCAAAAGGCACGCTTTTTTTATCTAGAACCAAAAGGTGTTCTCTGTTGATCTAGAACCAAAAGGTTTAATTGCAGAGTAAGAATTAGAAATAAATGGATTGGGCAGTATTTTAATGCATTTACATTTTTCCTAACTTAAGATATGTAAATTTTGTTTTTTAATGATTGGTAATTATTTCCATAGAAGTGGGCTATAGGAGTAACATCATTAATGGCCTTTGTGCTATCATGTTCCTTCCCATCCTTCAGTTTCAAGTTTGATCCCGTGCAACAAACTGGACATCATTTATTCCTTACAAGTTGGATTTTGTGTTTTAGTTTTTATTGGACACTTGAATCCATGGATTTATTGATCTAGAACCAAACGGTAGAGTGATATTTTACTTGTAGAGTCAGCAATAAATGGATTGGACAATATTTCAATGCTTTTACATTTTTGCTATCTTAAGATGTACATTTTGTTTTTTAAGATTACTCATCATTTTCAAAGTAGTTGACTATAGCAGTAACATATTTAATGGCCTTTGTGCTATCATCTTCCTTTACATCCCCGAGTTTCAAGTTTAATCATCTGCAAAAAACAGGACAACCATTATTACTCACAATTTGGATTTTGTGTTTTAGTTTTTATTGGCCACTTGAATCCGTGGCTTCTTGCACTTAATTTGTTGAATTTCGTGCCTCTGAATTTGAAATGAAACAGAATAATTGATATGAGAATGCTTTTTTTAATTAATTATTGTGTGGTTTTTGTAAATGTTGAATGTAGTGAATGTGAAACAGTACTAAGCCCTTAGGCTTGTCAAGAATCAAGTAAGTCTTATTCTGTTCTTTATCTCTATTTTTCCTTAATAATATTTTTGGCCCATGGTCTCTTGGATTTTCTTTCTATCTCCATTATGACACCAATAACTTGTAGCCTCAGTCTTGGAATGTCTTCCATAGGATGAAGTGTGGCATCTTGGTGAAAGCTATAAGTTACAATAGTGCACTCTTGTAAAGTTGAACTTATTACATATATTGTTAATGATCAAATGTTATGATTTCAATGTGTAGCAATGCAGGGAGAGTATCATATTAATAGTCAAACATTCCCATACCAAAGCTCAAAGGTTAGCATCTGAACAACGTACAGTTCTTGCTCCCTTTCTCCATATCACAGTGGAATAGTGCAATCTCTTTTTTTATAATTATTATTTAAAAGTAAGAGTAATCGTCTACTGTTGTTTAAAATTGAAGATACCAATTGGAAACATTGAGGTGTTTTGCTAAGAAAAATTGATAACAACCTTATTTGCACAAGGATTTGTTGAGATCATTTTTGTGATGTTATGTTTGTGTTTACTTTTTATCCTCTTTGGGACCTATCTATACTACTCATAAATCTCAAAAATTATAAATATTTCCACATTTTCTTGAGATTGTTGTTGTTTCCTCCTCCCTCGGTAGGCCTTCACTCCTTCCATTACACTTAGCTGATCCATCGTGGTTCTCATTATTGGTAGCGTTTAGAAGGGTATTCACCTATTTTTTTAGACGTTCCATGGGCATCCAAAACTTCATCATTTAAAGCACTTTTTGTTCCTCCGAATTTGAACCAGAGTTGATAGTGATTGGATTATTGTATTCTTGACTTTTAACTTGTCTTCATAGTGTCTGAGAGTCTTCAAATCCGAAATCTCATACATATTCCATTTTCAAGTTCCAATTGATGTTTTCTAAAATCCTTTTTAAAACTTTATTGGCATTGACCTTACACCTCCCAACACAACAAAGGATATGGACATTAAGAGGCCCAAAAAAATAGAGGAATGATTGTGGCACCTCAATGAAAATGTTGAGTGAATGTTCTCCAAAAAGATTAACTTGAAGACCTAGGAATTCGTCAATTTTGTTGGCATGTTAGCACTTCTTTTTACAATTTTCTTTGAATTGTTTTAATTCGTCATTGTCTCTTTCCTTATCTGTCCATTATAATGCATGTAGAGGATTTGGTCATTGGAGTGGCCATGAAATCCATTGCACATTACATCTTACTTAAACGCTTCAACTAGAACAAGATTGGATTTGCACTCTCCACCAACAAGTTTAAAAGTTGCTTGCATGAGAAATCCCTTGCAAAATTGAGAAATCTTCAACATAATTTTCCAAATATCACCTAGTCGACGAGTTAGACCTTAAATTGGAGCCAAAAATTTTGAAAATTGTAATCCTATGGGACCTAGAAGAAACGTTGACGTATGAAACTAGTAAATTACACCATCAAACTGGGTGTGAGGTGATGATGAGGCATTCCTGAAAACCTACCATTGACTCTTCCTCAGAGATATTGGGTTCGAGTCCCATATAACATGCATAAAAATGCTATGGAGAAATAATATATCCATGGAATTGGTGTTTAATTCATCCGAACTCTCGCTTATGTGAGCATGGTGGAGATCCCTACTTATTGTCCTAAAGTACTAGCAGGTTTGATGGTGGGTTGATGAGAATTAAACAATGGTATGTGGACATTTCATGCATTACAACTTTAGGGGACGTGGCTTGAGAAGATGACCCCAATTTTTTTGAGTCCCTTCTAAACTCCTCAAATTATTACCTTCTAAACTCCTCAAATCATTATTTTCTCTTGCATTAGCCTCTTGATTTGGATGAGGGAGAACATGAAAGAATCCAATTTCTAAATATTTGTTTAGACTCATTTCTAAACTCCTCAAATCATTATTTTCTCTTGCATTAGCCTCTTGACCTCTGGATTTGGATGAGGAAGAACATGAAAGAATCCAATTTGTAAATATCTGTTTAGACTCATTTCTAAACTCCTCAAAGAATAATTTTCTCTTGCATTTGCGTCTTGATTTTGATGACAAAGAACATGAAAGAATCAAATGTTGTCCCAATGTTCTCGGAAAAGGAGGCACTTAACTAAGTGTTAGCTTGAGCATAATCTCAGTCTCCAATCATGAAGAGATGGTCTATTCTGAGCAAACTAGGTTGAAGAAGGAAGCTTAATAAATAGTTACAACTTTCATTTGGTTGTTAGTGCCCTTACTTAGATTTCAACTTTCGCTTGGTTGTTAGTGCCCTAACTTATCTTTGAACTTTCTCTTGGCTCTTAGTGGCATTTCTTATCTCTCATTTTTAATGGAAGTGCCACCTCTTTCCACTGTATATTTTACCATTATATGATTTCTTAATTATTCTACCATATGTTTTTATTATTTCCAGAATAATAAAAATGGTTGTATTGTCCAATAATTTCATAGTAACTAATGGTGGCCTCTGTTTTTGTCATCTTTTTCAACATCTAAGGTAAAAAATATATGTTCATTTTTTATTATAATATTTATTTTTTATATCAATTCTATATTCCTTTTGCTATAGTTTCAAATCATTGAACTTCTAATCAAATTATTAATTGAATGAGGTAAAACCATTGGATTGTGTTTCTTTCTCCACCATGTATTAATAACAGAGGCATCGTAGGAGCTAGGGGATAAACAACCTAATCCATGAAGAACTCTGTTTTTTTAGCTTTGTACTAGAAAATTTCTCAAGGAGTGATATTATATTATTAAAGATATGAAGTTTTGAAAAGTTGTTGATTGATTTTCTTGGTTAGTGTTATAGTTTAATTCAAGCTTCATCTACTGCATGCAAGGGACCACCTATTGGTTCGATGAGTCCTTCTCTCATACCCTGTTCTTCTAGTTTTAACTTTTAATTTGTTGTGTGTGTGATTTACTTTGTAGTATTTAATCTATTGATCGAATAGTGTTGATACTATAAGAGTGTTTGCAGCTAATTGACTTCTTGTTTTTGAATACTTGATTTCTTGTTCCATTATTTTTAACCATAAACTTTTATTTTAAAATGGTATGTTAAATAGCATATCTATATTCAGGTTATGTTTTCAATTTGTCTTGTATGTATCTCATCATCAATCTCTGCCATAAATTCCTCTTTCTATGTACCTTTATCATCATACTCCTCACATATCTCTTTCACTGCACGAATAAAGTCAGTTTAATCCTTTCTTCGACATTTGGCTCGAAACAATAAAAAAATGAAATCTATAAACCAAAACCACATGCTTGTATTGTTGAGAATCCATTTTTTTAAGACTATCATTATAATATTGTTTCATGTGGATTGCCACACAGCTAATATTACAATCAAATATGTTTGTGGAGTTTAGATGCCTTGTTGAATGTCTTTATTACTATTATATTTTCATATAACAACTTTATCAATTCCTTTTTTTATAATGTGATATTTAGTAGGGAAATTGGTTTTGCTATTTGCTCAACTAAAGGACCTGCAGTAGATTTCAGAAATCCCATCAATCCCATTGAAGACCAGAAGGTTGCAACTAATTCCTATAACTCAGAAGTAATATTCCTATACTCTTTAGAATGTATCCTATTTATGATGATTTTATTTTGGAATTAATATAAAAACTGGACTTAATTAATGTCAGTGCTCACTCAAAGTATTACACGTCCTCAATTAATAGTATAATAAGAAATAGTGTAATTTTTTTTTGTAATAAATTCTGAAGGTTTTAATGTCGAATTCCTATTGTTATCAGTAGAAGCTTAACATAGTCTATTTTTTTTAGACTGTGCTATTTGTGATGATTGATGAAGGATATGTATTTCACAATTAACATGCATGCGTTTGATATAAAATAAACATCTTAAAAAACAATTTTTGGGGGGATCGATGGGCCAAAAGAACTTGAAGTTTTGGGATCTGTTTCAAAATTTCACGATCCACTTCATTTTTCATGGGATCTGTTTCATAGGCTCACGTTCTATTTCCTTCTCCAAGGATCTACTTCCATGATGGATTCTAGGTGGATCTTGGTGTATTTGCATCAGAGCCACATATCCTACACATAAGGTTGGTATAGGTGCAAAGTTATTTCATTTTCATTTTGATCATGATATTACAATGGAATGTTTGACATGTTGTTTCCTATCCACTTTACAAACATACACATATCTCCCATTGTGTAATACTCTTTGTTAATTATTTTAAGCCTTCGGTTATTTTATTTAGCCTCGTATCTAATGCATGTTATAAGAAACATACCGATTTTCCTTTGTTAGGAAAAAACTACAGCCAAAACTTTATGTATTCCCCATCCATGTGCAAGTTTTCAACTATAGGCTTAGTTGTCTAGCCACCTTTATAACTTTATTTGGAGCTTTTTTAGTTTCATGTTGTCAAATTATCGTAGTGTCCACGCCACTCACTAAATGGGCTCGAAAAATTTTAGACTAGAGTCAAAGAGTTGCTTATGTTATTGGGCATGGTTTTAGGGTTTTTTTATGTTAATATTGAGTGTCTAGCCATGTTTTGGACATCAAGTAGAAACTTGATGTGACTATCCATTGTTGAGAGGAAAAAGGTCAAAAAAAGATCTCTATTTGTGAATTGAATTTAGCAATATTTGTGTAGATATACTCCAAGTTGTATCAAGTGTTTATTGTTTTTTCTCTTGCTTTTGAAAAATAGTCAAGTAGTGTCAAGTAGTGAGTGTTTAGCCATGTTTTGGGCATCATGTAGAACCTTGATGTGACTGTCCATTATTGAGAGGGAAAAGGTCAAAGGAAGAGTGACAAACTATTGTTAATTTAGGAAATGAATGTGATCTCTGTGATGTTGATCATTGTGGGTGAAGTAATGTGCATCCACAATATGCATCGAAATAAGTAAGGTGAATTCTAGAATGCATGTGGGGTATCATGTCAATATATATACTAGGTAGAAATATAAAGGGGTATAAAAAATGTAAATGAAAAAATGGATACATGCAATATATAGTGAAAATAGGGGTTTTTTAAATTGGGAAGGCATATTGGGAAGTTTTTTTTTGAAAATAGGGGTATTGTTTCATATTCCATGAATGACTATGGCATGGTTTCACTATGTGAAGACCCCGTGACTATCTGAAAGAAATATTTTGGTGAAATACCCTCTAAACATCTAAGAAAAAGAAAGTGATACCTTCTCTAGCACACGCATGCAGTCAAGGGATCATTTCCAAACCTCGTAAGGCACTTGCATCACTCTTAGTCTATTTTAGTCCATTAGGGACAGTTTGCTATGGCATAGAGTGTATTTTAGTGTATTAAGGAGAGTTTTTTATGGAATACAATGGGTTTTATTCTAACTATAGCATATTAGGTTCAAAGAGATTAATCTATATTTAATAAGTATATGCATTAACTAAAAGCTCTTAAAAATAAATCTCTACATTTCCTTTTAAACACAATTCTATAGTTTTATCAACTTATAATAATCCAGAATTACCATTCCTTTAAAACTCTCTAATATTTGTAAGAAAATCAATAAGAAAAAAATGAAGTTCATTAATTTTTCAAATTATAATAATCCGGAATTATCATTCCTTTAAAAATCTCTAATATTTATAAGAAAATCAATAAGAAAAAAAATGAAGTTCATTAATTTTATAATAAAGTGGTATATAAAAGTTAATTGTTTTACATAATGCAAATTCAAATTTAATTTAGAAACAGGCTTTGTAGTTGGTGCGGTCTTCCATCGAAAATAAAAAAAGATTGGCATTCTTGTTTTTCAAGATCTCATTAGAAAAATTCTTTCGAATTGTAATACCATCAAATTTTTTATAAATACTCTGGTGAAATGACTTCCGAGATCGTGTGATAAGGAATAAATCTATACATCAAAAAAATGCCAGCTTAAATATTTGAACGCTAAGGTATACACATAATCAGGATCAGAACATGAAGTAACCTGCGGATATGGCAGCGGAGTTTCCTGCAGTATGCTATCATTTTTCAAAATGGCTTTAATAGGGTCAAAAGTGTGGTAATAATCATCAAGTAATCGCCTAGAAGGTTTAAGAGCGTTGCATAATATAAAAATCTTATTCAAATTGCCAGGACCAAAGTTTGCATCCACTACATTGACGGAGAGATAGAAGTCACAATGTGGGAGGTAAAATAGGGTGGGCCTGTCCACTGTGCGTCTGCCCTTTTCATTAATAGAAAGAAAAGTGCAGTCGAAGGCATTTAGAACAAATTTCTCCACTGAAGACGTTATAGCTGGATCGTACACCACGATATCACTCACCCACTCAAATTTCTCTCTCAACAACAATGCCAGGCACAACTGCATATACCTGTGCTCCACAGATCCACGTTCCTCGATCAGTTTTCCAATGCCATACAAAACGAGTTGTACCTGTGAATGATGAGGGTCTCTGTCTATCACTTTTTTTATTCGTTTCTCCATTTCTGGATCCTTCATTTGCTCCATCAACTGTGTATAGAAGGAAGATTTCTCCATCTTTTCCCGAGCAACTTGTATTTGGTGGATTAGTTCTTCAACAGCTTTTTTATCCATTTCAAGATCATATGCACGCTCCATAGTTGAATCAAGAAGTTAAATAAATAAAAATTGTTGGGGCTCACAATGGAAAAATATAGTTACACCAAAGAAATAGAAATCGTTTCCTTGGGGCTGACAATGGATATATTTGCTTATTTATATAGACTATTGTCTCTTTAATAAACGGTGTGTCCATTCAGGCCGACGACGATGAACATGTGGCTGTTCACCTGTTTAAATATAACATATTTTTAGAGATAGTTTATCAATTATTCAATCTTTTTTATTAACGACAAACTAAGCCATGATATCTGATAGGATTCAAGATACAGATTTAATAAATGATAAAAGATATTTAATTCTTTAATATAAGGTTGACAAATATTTAATTTTGATTCTTTCATAACAAATATCGAATTTAATTATTTATCAAAAGGTTTATTATTACTAATCTAAAATTAAATAGTTTCATTATTACTAATTTAATTTTATTGAATAGTTTCATTTTGTTAAGTTTTTTTTCACATGAAACTCTCTTCTATTATTTTCTTCTTTTATTTTTTTCATTAGTTTTGAGATATGTTAATCTTTGATATACTAGTATAGATCTAGTTTAATTATGGCTTTATCAAGCCTTCATAGAAATCCAAAAAAAGTTTTGAAGAATCAAGAAAAAGTTTGCATCTAAAGAGATATGATGACCTTTGGTAAAGCAAAAGTTTACATAGATATAAGCTAGTATATATCTTTGATATACTAGTATTGATCCATTTTAATTATGTCTTTATTGGCTCTTGTAGAAATTGAAAAAAGTTTTGAAGAATGAGGACAAAAATTGTATGTAAAGAGATCTCATCGGCTTGGGTAAAACAAAAAGTTATATGGATATAAGCTAGTTGTAATATCCCGAATTTTGGACCTAACACTTATGGGCATTAGCCCATGGATGATGATGTTACTTTAATGTTTTATTTTGATATACTCGATTGAAGACAACATTGCATATGAACATGGTGATTTGTTTGATATACTGGGCCTAAGCCAATTGCATATGATATATATATATATATATATGTTTTCCAATTGCTTATATATATATGCCATGGTATGTTTTTAATCTTTTTAGAGCCAAATTTTTTTACGAAGGTATTTACAAACTTTAAAAATAAACATTTTGATAATACTTCAAGTGGAGAAGCTAAGTATGTTGTTCAGATCCATGGGCACAGTTGGTATCAGAGCCGAGGAACAGTAGAGAGCCAAGGAACAGTAATTCTGCAATTAAATAGTAAGCTCGCTGCACTGTACTACACTGTTTACTTTCTTGTTAATGCATGTCTAATTAGTAGCATTCCCCGTAGATTGGTGGAAATGACCAATTGAGTAATTGTAGGAAATCCAAAGGGTGTCTAAGAGGTCGTGTTAGGGTAATAGCCGTGAGATTGAGGCACCGTAAATCCCATTTGAAGACCTAAAGTGTGACTGAGCCCTTGTAAATGGATCCCACAATGGATGTTACTACACACAGTACATTAGACTGTCAGCAAGACGGAAGCAATGAAGTATCTCTCACAAAGCGAAGATCATCCTTCGCAGAATGCTCTACCTCCACTCTAGACTCCTCCATTATCCATATAGCTAACTCCAATCCCTCTGCAGATTGGCAGTTACCTGAGATTCTTCCACGAGAAGTCTATAAATTAAGTGGTTGGAATTATTTCGCCTGTTCGCAAATCAAAGTGTCATCAGTAGACATTCCGTTTACTGATTCTCAAGACCCTGTACATATAAATTTGTTGGATAAGTCACAAATAGATTGGGCTAGGAGTAAAGGTTATAAATATGCTCATCTTGGAGCTATCCGTTTAGGTTTGAATCCTCTTGTTCGTCCTTTTCTTCCTATTTCATCTTTGTGTGTTGCTATTGACACCAGACATACCGAATTTGCACATGCTATAGTTGGTGGTTTTACCGCACCTCTGCATAATGGCCCTGCCTTTGGTACAATATTTCCCAAATATTCTGTTAGTCTTGACAACCCGCACATCTATGACCTCCTAAAAGCCTACATTCTCCCTCAAGGCTTTAGCATGATGACTGGTTCCCGCATCCTCCAGTTAAAGAGTTTAGTTTGCATCAGGTTTGGTAATGATACTATGCCTCCTTTACAGAAAAAGGTCAATCAGAGTTCACGCCTGCACAGCGTGGTGGAACAAGACCATTCCAAGCAAGCTCAGCCTGTCACTTTTGACTGGACATCTATCAAGTATTCCCAACAATGGGAGATCAAATATAATGAGCTTAGAAATTTTGAGGCTACACGTCAATCCCTTATCTCCAGACCTCTGAAGTTTGACAGAAACTCAAACTCTTTCAGATCTCATGAACCAGATCTTGCTCTTGTAAATAATTTCTCTAGATCATCTTCTGTATCTAGTTCTCGTAGCATACCAGCTTCTGTACATTCTGAATCTTCACATTCTGGACTTGGCATCAATGAACACCGTGGCCAGCATTTAGACTGTCCTACCTGTAGAAAGAATTTGGACAGATTTCAGCACTATAAAAATAAGCCTAGGCTTGGGATGTTCACAGTAAACCTGCCTAGAGAAAACAGCGCAGTAGAAACTACAAACAGCCATAACCAGAAGTCCTACTATCCTGGTAGGAATCTCCCAGATCTCCCTTTCAGACAATTCTCAAATGATGGCTTAGTCAAAAAAGAATTCTTTCTTGCTAAATCCTCCGGAGCAGATGAATCTGTTTCCGATGAAGCCAAACTTGCAAACTGGGGAAATCTGCAACATAAGCTGACTGCAAAGAATCTAGATGAGGTTGCTCTAGATCTCCTTAAACTGCGTAGTGCTATGTCTGAAGAGAAAGACCAAATATCTGTAGTTGAAGCCAAGCTTGGTCTGATAGATCACCTCCTGTCAGACACCACAGAAATAAGAGATGTTGTTAATAAAGCAGCAGATAGGATTGAATGCAGACTTCTTAAGATAGAAGAGCTTTTGACAGCAAGCGAAAGATTGAAGAAAAAGAGAGCTCCAGAAGTCAGCAAAGAAGCCGTAGCCTTAGTATTGCAAGGTTACGACACTAAGAAGAAATCCGTCACTCCTCCACTCGAGCGGAGTTTCTCATTCGGGATGTTCCATGTCCTTAAAAGAGAGCCAAATAAACCTGACTTTGATTTTGGTCAGAGCGAAGCTGAGTTTGAAAAACTGCGTGGCTGGGTAAAAGCCATTAAAGAACTACCACCTGCTTTAGAGCCAAAGTATTATGATTTGCAGATGTATTCTGGACAATCCTCTGGTCATGCTCTTATAAAGACAGAACCAGAAAATATAGAAAGTCAAATTCCAGAAATGGATACAGCAATGCCCTCTGCATCCACTGGTCCGAAGTTTTACACTAACTTTGGTGTTACTTCTATGAACAACCTGATATCGTAGATGCCAGACCATCCAGTCTTAAACATAGGTTGTCAAATTCGTGAGGAAATTAAGGCCGCCCTTAATCTTCTTCAGAATTGGACCATTGCACAGAGAACCAGAGATGCTTCTCTGACTAGCTTGTATCTTGCAAATCACATAGTTGCAGGATTTTCCGGTCTTGCAGCCGAATGGTGGAGACATTTGCCTCAAGAGGCAAAGAATAGTATGCTTGCAGCCCGAGATGCAGACCAGCAGATATTGAAAGCCCTCATAAAACAGTTTTATGGGGAATATAATGGTGATATGACTGATCATTATGCTTCATTGTTCATGATAGCTAGACTGTGCAATCTGTCACAGGAACAGCAGTATTTTTGTTACATGCAGAAGTTATTAATTTCTGCAGGTAAAGCTAATGATCCAGCTTATTTAAAGCATTATCTGCAGAGTTTACCTGGACACGTTCCAGATGCAGTGGAAAAGTTTATGAAGGATAAGCATTTGACATATCAGAATCTTTCCATTGCCCAGCTTCACCAATACATCATGGAAACATGGCAGGAGCATTGCGTGTCGAAAAGAGTGGAGAAAGATTTCAAGCGGCATTAGGACATGTTCACACCGTCCTTCTGCAAAAATGTTGCCCAGATGCTAGATTGGGGTTGTGTTGCACACAACCGTGGACATTTACAGTCTGAATGTAAATGTCATTCCAAGAAAAAGTCCAAGGGTTTTCATACAAGTGAGCCGAGATACCATTATCCAGATAAACCCTTGAGATATTACAGAAAGCAGAAGCATATACCCAGGCAATCTAGGCCTCCGAAGTATAAGCCTAGAAAGTTTATCGAACGTCGTTCTCATTAGGCCACTGATAAGAATTGTTTCCTCTGTGGGAAGCTTGGTCATTGGGCGAGCAAGTGCCCAAAGAAGAAAAGCAAGCCCAAGCTTGCAGCCTTCTGCGATAATCTTGATTCTCGCTGGTGGGATCACCCAGAAGCCGATGAACAGCCTTCTGGTGAATACATATATCTTCCAAAGGACGCTAAATCTGACTCTCCTAGTGATTCAGATGTTTCCGTTCAACCTGAACTTAATAAATTTGCTCCCTATCCTCCATCCTCAGATTCCGAGTCGGAAGCAAATTTAGGGGGGTTCCAGGTCCCTGATTTCGATTTCAGCCTTAATATGTTTAACGTTTTCATGTTTTCCTCTCTAGCTAGACAGCAGGAATTAGAAAAGGAAATAGCTGCTTACGACCTCAGGCTTTCAGAGCTTGAGCCTTACCAATTTCCTGAGCGAAGCTATCTCAGTGAAAAGAAGAAGCAGTTGCAGAAGCAGCTTGAAGCCTGCAAAGGAAAGCAGAAAATAGAGTATGAAAGCTCTGTATCATACAGCCCTACAGATCTATACAAGAACTATCCAGAAGGGCATAAGGAAAGACAGAGTTTCAGAAGAAGCCGAGAAGCCAAGCTGAGATTAGAAATCAGAGAAAGACAAGAAGATAGAAGATTTGAAGAGCGAAGTCAAGGTGATTCAAATTGAAGGAGATCAATCATCGGACGATGATCTCAGTAAGCACTATGAGAGTGCACTAAATACTGAATGCATAGAAGAGAAGGAAGAAACACCAGAATAGTCTCCTCCCCCGTCTCTGCCTCCTCAGCAGCGCCTTATCAGCCTGTCTATGCTATCAGGTCCGAAGTTGTTTATTCCTGTTTCTTTTCGTCCATGTGAGTATAACCCATATACTCTTGCTTATATGATAGACTCTGGTTTCCAGGTCAATCTTGCTCGTGGTTCAGCCCTTCCTAGTTATTACTGGGAAAAAACTATCGATGGCGGAACTGCCATTAATGGAGCACCCATTCGTCTACAGGCCAAAGCCGAAGTAACTGTAAATTTTCAGAATGTTTGTAGAATGCTAACTATATATAGAATGGATGACATGAGTGAAGATGTGGTCTTGGGTTCTAACTTTCTCCATCAAGTTAGCCCGTATTTTGTAAACCATCATAAGAAAACCTTCATCTGTACATTCGATAATAAGTTTGTTAGGTTTCCTTTGTCTTTTCAAGCTCCATCTATTTGTCCTATTCCTAAGCCGTCACCTGTACAGTTTCCTAACACTGCTCAGCTTATGAAAATGGAGCACAGCCTAGTATTCTCTGAATTACATGGTGAGAAATCTCTTAAGGAGATTTCTGAGAAGCTTCGCAAAGATTGTTGCTCAGATAGTCCAAATGCCTTCTGGACTAGAGAACAATATTTCGTCTCACTGCCTTATGATCCAAACCAGAAGATCAGACCTATGACAGCTTCTGCAGCTTTGATGTCACCGTCAGAAGTTCAGTTCTGCGATGAAGAGATTCAAGAACTGTTGCAAAAGGGTTTGATAGAACCAACCAAGAGTCTGTGGGCATGTAGAGCGTTTGTTGTTAACAAACATTCTGAGCAGAAGAGAGGTAAGCCGCGGTTAGTGGTCAATTATAAGTCGCTGAATATTGCATTACAGAAAGTTCGCTACCCTCTTCCTAATAAAGCAAGCCTCCTACAAAGAATTTCAGGCTGTGTTATCTTCAGTAAGTTCGACATGAAATCTGGTTTTTACCAGATCGGGATTAAAGCTGAAGATAGATACAAGACAACATTCGTGGCTCCCAGAGGACAATACCAGTGGAGAGTGCTGCCATTTGGGATAAACAATTCCCCCTCCGAGTTTCAGAAGCGTATGGAGGACATTTTCAGAGAATATAATTGGGCATTAGTTTATATTGATGATATACTAATTTGCTCTCATAGTCTGCAGGAACACCTGAAACATCTGCAGAAATTCTACGAATTAGTATATAAGCATGGATTAGTTCTGTCCGAGCCAAAGATGGAAATCGATAAAGCAGAGATTCTTAGGATCTCTGAATTACATTTGGCCCTTCTACAAAGGTCAGGCCGAAGATATCAAAGTTCTGCAGCAGAGACTAAAAAAGAATCCTCCAAAATGGTCTGCAGAAATGACAGATGCAGTTCGTGAAATAAAGCTGAAAGTTATGAAACTGCCTTCTCTATCTTTACCTACTAGTAATGGCCAGTTGATCATAGAGACAGATGCCTCTTCATCAACATGGGGTGGTGTCTTACTGGAAGCCATTAATGGTAAAGAAAATATCTGTGGCTATGGGTCTGGTGCGTTTAAAGGAGCCGAGCTAAAATACCCATCAAGTCATAAAGAAATTTTGGCTGTGAAGAAAACTGTTAAGCATTTCAAGTTGTTCCTGAAACCTGTAAAGTTTATCATTAGAACAGACTTGAAGATCATGCCCGGCATATTTAAGAACGAGAGTTTGATGGCTGAAAACTCTAGTAGAATTTTAAAATGGTTTTCTTGGTTAAGTTCTTTTGATTATGAAATTGTTTATAAGCCAGGATATTTAAATTGCTTGGCTAACATGTTAACCAGGGAATCTGCACAAAAAATAGAGCCAAAGGCCTTAAAGATGTCCAGCGCCGGAAGTAGCAGTTCAGGAGCAGGTGATGACAAGAATGATTCCCCAAGGGATCCCGCGAAAGGAAAATCTCCTATGACAGAGGCTCAGATGAGAAAAGAAGTTTATGATCACCTCTACAGCCGTGACAGTCATCCTACCACTGCAGCAATTGTTGCAGCAGAAAAAGAGATCGCTTGTGCGCCGAAAATGCCTGAAGAACTAATCCAGAAAGAAGGATTGTTCATCCTGCCTTGGGACAATACCTTCCCCAAAGAAGTCAGAATCAATTTCTTGGAGTATGCTTCAGTGGATGAAGCAAAAAGATTCCTGCAGCTCACCTTAGTGAAAAATATCCAGACATCGCCATGCAAGTTGCAGATCCTAGAGCTATGGGAAAAAGAAGCATTCCAAAGCTTCAGTGATGCATATCCAAAGATTTCAGAATGCAGAGAGCTATGGCTAGGTGAGGATAAGAATGGAGAAAAATATGTTGATCTGTGCGATGGACGTCTCACGTGGACATCGTACAACCTGATTCTCCAGTATTGCAGAGAAAGAGGCAGCATTATCATCTGCGCAGACCCTGTTGATTTAGCATACAACCAAATCTGGTCTGGGTGGACTGATGTTTTCTTGGATACCTTTTGTCCAAGAAATGATTGGGTAAATCGGCGTGCAAATTTCGTTCTGCATCTTAAAGCCGATCTTGAAGTTGCTCACCAGAACTTCCAGTGGTTTAAGTTCAAGCTGATCCACGAAGGTGGAACATATGAACCACTTGGAAATAAGATCTACGTGCAACAAAATTTTATCAGAAGATCCATTGTTGGTGTGCATATAGAGTCCAGAGTTACTACCAGAGAAATTCCGCTGGACTATAAAGTTACCTCCCATTTCAGAGGAGAATTTATTTGCGAGCCGAACCCACTATTTAAAGGTTCAGACATTGAACGATGCTTCGGCCAGTTCCTGTATCCACCTCCATCTCTTGTGCCTTACAGAGAATTAGATGAAGATGTACTGTTCGGACATCATGAATATGATTCTGATGACTCTGAATTCGATCTTATGATCCAAGGAAGAGACGGCTATGATTGAAAGTCATGGTGGACCCTCTGAAGCCTGAGTCAGCCAGGTTTGCCTGACATTGTTTCCGACGACGGCCGGATTAATGCTTGTCTGTGTAATAGTATAGGGAATAAACTGATGTGGGCTAGTCAAATTCTCCACTTTGTACTATGTCGAGAGGCTGTCGGCCATGACAGAAGATTCCGGGTCCTCGTAATGCCTCTGGCCAATTAAGGGAAGAGATAACAATAGTGGTTGTCCCCACTTATCGCCCCAGATGATTCGGTTTTGACCTCTTAGTGTAGGTTTTGGTGACCGGATCTACATTTTAACCGGTAAGTGCCAGTTTGTTGTCACCGGGTGACCAACTGAGTTTGTATAAATAAGACCCCTCGGGCTCATTTGAGAGGATCGGGTCATTTGGGTCACATTGAGCTAGTAGTGAGCTCTGCAAGTCTGAAGTGTCTGGAGTCTTGAGCAAGTAGTTCGCTCGACTTCCTAGTCTGAGTCTGTAAGTAAGAGAAGTATGCTCTGCTTCATGGCTTCGTGCTAAATGATAGCATCAGAACCTCTGTTTTATAAATTTTGTGTTTGCGTCTGTAATCAGGCCAAGTATGCTCTGATTCTTGCCGAACTGGTATGAGAAAGCATCAGAACGGATTTGATCGTTCATAGTATTGGGTCTGTAAATCAAGCACATATGCTCTGAGACTTGCCGTTCTGGTATAAGATCTCATCAGAAGCTTGATCTAGGGTATGCAAGTGTTTACGCAGTGCCGACCTTCGCAATCCGAAGGCTATCTGCTAATGTGTCTGTAATGTGTCTGTAATCTCTGTAACTCATAACTATCATAATGTATATTCATCCCACAGTTATCATTGCCATTGTTATATCTGTGTGCATTTTGTTGATCTCTGTTATAAGCTGTCTGTAAAAATGTGAGTTGTGTGCCATTATCTGTAGAACATTTACACCATAGAACATAAAGCAATAAATCTAGGTGAGGTAGATAATAAGCCCTGTAGGAAACCATCACTATATAAATGTCATGATAATCACAATTGTAAATAGTATAATGTCGATAGGATAGATATGTCAATGTGTGCACTAGTAACTCAAACGGACGGCTTGTCATTCAACATGTTATATTTCCCAACACTAAGTGAACCTACACAAAAGAAGAAGAAGAAGTGCCTTAGTTCAATAGAACTAAGTAATCCCATTGCGACAAGTAGAAACTATTACCTCTCAGATAGTTACATGGGAGAACTAGTGCCGCGACGCCACCCCTTTATCCATTAACCAAGTTAAATCAAAATCATGTTTACAACATTAAAAACATGTGAAAAATCAGTGAAGTACATAATCAAAGTATCTAACATACATAGCATTGCGCAACCATAATAACATCATCGTAATCTACATTACGACATCGTAATTAAACATAGTAATCATCACATCGGAAAGTAAGGAAGCAAGACATAAGAACAACTTACGATAAAACAAACAATGTGAATAGAGTATGACACATTCCACAAGTACAATAATGTTGAGCATAGGTAGTTTTTACTAGCCTACTAATTTTTTTTATTTTCAATTTTTGGAGACATTACAAGTAGTATCACAGCCAAGTTTCAACAATAGGAGACCTAATGGGCATACCACACATTCGTTGCAAGGAAAATAAAGTATGTTCTAAACTTTTTAACTAACATAAATTTTCGTGTTATTTAAAATTTGCAATTTCAGGAATTTTTACAAAACAGTTCAGATCATGAACACTAAAGAAGATAACAACCGGCAAGGGAAATTGAATACCCCCACCTAGGAAGCAGAACTGGTGGTGGAGGTGAATTCTAACATCATGAAAACCATACAAAGTCTTCAAATAGGTGAACCTTAAAGAAGCACAAGACCGCCAGAAAAATTACGCAGATAAGAAAACAAAAGATAAATATTATCAAATAGGCGACCATGTCTACTTGAAAGTAAAATCAAAATGGAGTTCGTTGAGATTGGGAAGGAGTGGTAAGTTAGCACCTAGGTATTGTGGACCTTTTGAAATATTGGCCAAGAGAGGGCACGTGTCATATGAACTAGCATTACCTGCGCACATAAGAGTCCATAATGTTTTTCATGCATCTTTATTAAAGAAATATGTTTATGACACTAAACATGTGGTTGATTGGTCCTTATTACAGGTGGAACCTGAAGGGGAGTTTTCCCTTGAACCTCTTGATATATTGGACAAGAGAGAATTGCAGCTAAGGAAGCACACCATAGTCCAGTTGAAAGTGCAATGGAAGCACTTCAAAGCCGATGAGGATACTTGGGAGAATGAAGCCATGATGAGAAAGGCTTAACCCGCCTTGTTTCATGATTTCATTCTGAGTCCCTAAAACACATTAGCCTCACATAACCTCAATTACAAATGAATTTTTTAATTTGATGATATAGCCTCACATGTAAATGAATTATAATTTGATAATATAGACTCACATATATATAATCTTTATGGTAAAAATTACAAAGATTGTTCTCAATGGGATTTGATTGCACCATCATAGGTTTACTTGCATCTTCTCCTCTTAGCATTGCACTTATTTTCTTCATCTTTTCTATAGCCTTATCTCTCCTTTCATTGATTTTAATATGATTTTAATTTCATATTCATATATGAATATTTTCATAGTGTTCAAATTACAACTTTACATTACATTATGATAATGATGATAATTACATTACAATTACAGTTACAATCACATTACAATTACAATTACAATTACAATTACATTACAACCATGTACAAATCACTAGGAATCATATGGCTTTAAGCATTGATGACAATGATGATCTCAAAGAAAATCAACAATTACAATTACAATCACATTAACGTGCAGAAGCTTTAGGATTTAAGCATTCTCGTGAGGTTTTTGAACTAGGAACAATCCTATCGGTGGTAGACTTTGCTGAGAATTACACATTTTATCCTTAGAGAGAGATACAAAGTGAGTATTTTCACTCCGACCAGGAGTCCATATTCGTACATGTATTGGATAGACATGCTCAAGCTAGTATTGATGGTATGGATAGCACTCCTCAGTCACATGATGTGATCAAGGAATACCATTTTTATGTCAATGATGATCATGAGCATGACACGTTGTTTGTTCAACACTGCTTTGGGTTGTTTTATGATTCATTCAAAAAGAATGGGGTTTCATTTACAGAACACTGGATTTGGTCAAATGGGTGTGCGGGGTAGTTCAAATCAGCACACTCCTTTTATTGGTTGATTCCTATTCACAAAGAGACAGGTATTCAACACACCTGGAGATTTTTTGAAATAGGGCATGGAAAAGGTGAACATGATGGCACAGGAGCATGCGTGAAATGAGCACTTTGGAAGTATTAAATGAGTCATGGTGCATATTGACTCAAGTGCTCAACATAAGTAGTTTATTAGTGCACACAAAATTTGGGTCACCATTCCACAACTACAATAATGTCGAGCATAGGTAGTTTTTATTAGCCTACTAATTTATTTTTATTTTCAATTTTTGGGGACATTACAAGTGATATCACAGCCCAGTTTCAACAGTAAGAGACCTAATGGGCGTATGAGACATTTATTGCAAGGAAAATAAAGTATGTTTTAAATTTTGTTAACTAACATAAATTTTTCCTGTTATTTAAAAAATATGCAATTTCATGAATTTTTACATAATAGTTCACATCATGAAAATCGAAGAAGATAACAACCGGCAAGGGAATTTGAAGGACCCCACCTAGGAAGCAGAACTGGTGGTGGAGCTAAATTCTGACATCATGAAAACCATACAAAGTCTTTAAGAAGACTTGCAAAGTTTTAGAGATGACAATCTGAATGAAAGAAAAGAACAACACACAATCAATGATTTGTTGCTGCTAAATATGACGGGAGGAAGCCCATAGGAGAAACCCACTAATTCCACAAACAGGTTCAAGAAGGAACCTCATCATAAATAGGCTAGCAGCCCAAAAGAAGAAAGAGAAGAGGAACATACCCCTGAACCTCTAGAAAGAGAATATCACAGTCTTTCCACTGGGGACACTCTTTCTTCATGAAGAAAGAAGCAAAGAAGTGATGACAATATTGAGAGGGAGTTCCGAAAGATAAGAGCCCCAACCTACAAAGGGGAACTGAACACGGGGGAGAAAGTTGAAGAATGGTTTTTGGGTATGAGCAAATATTTCCGAGTACATAACTATAGAAAAATGAAGGCTTGACTCACCATCTATAATTTAAATGGAAAAGGAGCAAGATGGTGGAGAGATTTGAAACATACCAATAAAGATTCAAGTTAAGGGAAATACACTGAAGTAACTTCCCAAATATATTTCAAGAAAAATAAGTTCTTATGGACGACCAAGTGTGAGGAAATTTTTCAAAAGCTTAAGCAACTTTTCACAATCGCATTGATATTACCAATTGCAGATCCCGATGGGGATTTCATTGTTTGCACAGATGCAAGCAAGGAAGGACTCGGAGGATTCCTCTTGCAGAATGATTATGCGATCTGTTATGAATTGCGAAAGTTAAATAACATGAGCAAAATTACCCCACACATGATCTTGAGTTAACTTCCATCATTCATGCATTGAAGATGTGGAGGAACTACCTCATGGGAAGGAAATTCCTTCTAAAG
The DNA here is from genome assembly GCA_001517045.1 of Pseudotsuga menziesii. Lineage (NCBI taxonomy): Eukaryota > Viridiplantae > Streptophyta > Pinopsida > Pinales > Pinaceae > Pseudotsuga > Pseudotsuga menziesii. Next base: position 126,887 of record LPNX010122422.1, read on the forward strand.
AGAGACAATATGAGTCTGAAGTATTTATTCGAGCAACCAAATCCGAATGCTAGAAAATCCAGATGGTCATTAGAGTAAATTTGAGGTCTAAAATGGGCATCCTAAGGAAAATAATAAAATAATAGTTAAAATAATAAAATAATGGTTATTAATTTTAGAAGGAAGAATGAAAAAAACTACTTTTCTTGTTCGTATTTTCGACATATCTCTTTGTGTTTTTACTCAAATTCTAAGTGGGAGAGCTCATTGGATGTAGAATTTAATTATGCATCCAACGCATACCCACACTGCATTCTTTTGATAGACCCCGCTACCCCAAAAATAGGAAATACATGAAAAAATGTGATGATGATGTCATCGTCACATTTTTCAGGTATTTCTTGTTTTTAGGGTAGTCAGGTCTATCAAAAGTATACAGTGTGGCTACACGTTGGATGTAGAATCAAATTTTGCATCCAACAAGCTCTCCTACTCAGAATTTGAGTAAAAACATAGTGAGATATGTCGAAAATACAAACAAAAAAGGTAATTTTCTTTTATGACAAATATGTCAATTCAACCATTATGGTCGACTCATTTTATTTAAATTCTATTGGTTCTCAAATTCCAACTCACAAAATTTATTGTTGGTGCATTTTCTTATAAAGCCCATTTTACACCCCAAATTTCCTCTAATGTGGATTTCCTTAGCGAGTACCATTTCGAACTAAAGCATATTAAAGGCAAAGAGAGAAAGATTGCTTATGCTTTGAGTCAACAAACTAATATGACATATGAGGTGACTTTAAGTCAAACCGATTCATATTTTCATGAGAGGATTAGAACGATGAACATATTTCACCCATTCTATGTAGAAATTCTCAAGAAATTCCAAGAGAATAGGTTGTTTGAACAAAAAAAAACATACAAGGCAGACAAAACCAGACTGCTATGGTCCAAGGAGATATTCTATGTTCTAGAAGGAGGGGATATTCATTCCAAAATCCTCATGGAATTTCATCAAACATCCTACTCCGAGCATCCGAGATATCAAAAGATGATATCCACCGTTAAGAGACAGTTTTTATGGCCTAAGTTAAAGGATGACACTGCGATTTTTATCGCAAAATGTCAGGAATGTCATATGGTTAAGGCTGACTATCAACGTCCTTCGGGATTGCTGCAGCCATTACCCATTCCAGAATGGGAGTGGGAGGTTATTAGTATGGATTTTATCAGTGGTATACTGAAAAGTAAGAAATAAAATGATTCTATCTTTGTAGTAGTTGACAAATTGTCAAAAGCAACACACTTCATTCCAGTGAGGTCAACCTACAAGGCACTACACATTGTCTATATCTTCTTGAAGGAGATATTTGGATTGCATGGGATACCCAAGGCAATAATATCGAATCGAGATGCTAAGTTTACATGAAACTTTTGGAGATATTTATTCTTCGTATTATAAATGAAGTTGAAGTTTAGTACTGCTTATCACCCACAGACAAACAAGCATACAAAGAGTAAACTAGATTGTTGAGGACATGCTTAGGATGTATGTCATGAATAACGCCACTAAGTGGGAAGAATACCTCCATCTTGCAAAGTTTGTGTATAAAAATGGTTATGAGACTTCCTCCAAGATGACTCCCTTTAAGGTACTCTATGGATGAAAGTGTAGAACACTGGTTACTTTGGATAGCCCAATGGATCGGCTCATGTTAGGGATTGATTTATTAAAGGAATTGGATCAGTTAGTTACCAAGGTCTAGGTGAATCTTAAGGAAGCACAAGACCTCCAAAAAAGTTACACGGATAAGAAAACAAAAGATAAATATTATCAAAGAGGCGACCTTGTATACTTGAAAGTAAAAGAAAAATGAATCTCATTGAGATTGGGAAGGTGCGGTAAGCTAGCACCTAGGTTTTGTGGACCTTTCGAAATACTAGCCAAGAGAGGGCAGGTGGCATATGATCTAGCGTTACCTGCACACATAAGGGTCCATAATGTTTTCCATGAATCTTTATTAAAGAAATATGTTTATGATACTAAACATGTGGTTGATTGGTCCTTATTACATGTGGAACCTGAAGGGGGGTTTTCCCTTAACCTGAGGTGCAGCTAAGGAAGCACACCGTAGTCTAGTCGAAAATGCAATGGAAGCACTTCGAAGTCAATGAGGCTACTTTGGAGAATGAAGCCACCGTGAGAAAGGACTACCTTGCCTTGTTTCGTGATTTCATTCTGAGTCCCTAGAACACATTAGCCTCACATAACCTCACATAAAAATGAATTTTATAATTTGTTGATATAGCCTCACATGTAAATGAATTATAATTCAATAATATAGACTCACATATATATAATTTCTATGTTAAAAATTACAAAGATTGTTCTCAATGGGAGTTGGTTGCACCATCATAGGTCTAATTGCATCTTCTCCTCTTAACATTGCACTTATTTTATTCATCTTTTCTATAGCCTTATCTCTCCTTTCATCTATTTTAATATGATTTTAATTTCATATTCTTATATGAACATTTTCATAGTGTTCAAATTACAATTTTACATTACATTATGATAATGATGATAATTACATTACAATTACAGTTACAATCACATTACAATTACAATTACAATTACAATTACATTACATTACTACCATGTACAAATGACTAGGAATCATATGGCTTTAAGCATTGATGACAATGATGATCTCAAAGAAGATCAAAAATTACAATTACAATCACAATTACAATTACACTATCACATTACAATCAAATTACAATTACAATCACATTAGCATGCATAAGGTTTAGCATTTAAGCATTCTCATCAGGTTTTTTAATGAGGCACAATAATATCTGTGGTAGACTTTACTGAGAATTACACATTTTCTCCTCAGAGAGAGATACAAAGTGAGTATTATCACTTTGACCAGGTGTCCATATTTGTACATGTATTGTATAGACATGCTCAGGCTAGTATTGATTGTATGGATAGTACTCCTCAGTCACACAATGTGATCAAGGAATACAATTTTTATTTTAGTGATGATCGTTAGCATGACACGTTGTTTGTTTAACACTGCTTTGGGTTTATTTATGATTCATTCAAAAATAATGGGGTGTCATTTATAGAACATTGGATTTGGTCAGATGGGTGTGCAGGGAATTTCAAATCGGCACACTCCTTTTATTGGTTGAGTCCCCTTCACAAAGTGACAAGTATTCAACATGCCTGGAGCTTTTTTGAAACAGGGCACATAAAGGGTGAACATGATGGCACAGGTGCATGCATGAGACGAGCACTTCAGAGGTACCAAATGAGTCATGGTGCATCTAGACTCAAGTGCTCAACATAAGTAGTTGATTGGTGCACACCAAATTTGGGTCACCAAGGTCATGAATAAGCAAGGCCAGTGTGTAGGTAGGAATAACAACTTAATTGGAATTTAATAAATGTGTTTGTATTATGTGTGTGTGTGTGTGTGTGTGTGTGTGTGTGTGTGTTGTTTTTTATTCGATGCAGGTTTTTTGGGATGTTTCCCTTGGCGATGTGAATAAATCCATGCCATGGTATTGCAATACCATACCTCGTACGATAGAACTACATTCAGTTCGTAGTAAAGAGATGGGAGACATATTTTCCATTGAAACGAGAAAGTATGCGTGTTTCTGTGAGTTTTGTATTGTTGCTAATGGACTGGGGGTTGATTTCATGCCTGAATATATGTCTTGTCAGTACAGTCATTTGGTGGTGGAAGCGCGGATACATCTCATTCAAATCAAGGTGAAGAAGGGTGAACCAAAGAGATGAAAGATGTTAGTAGCTGAATATGATTGTATTATGGAGATGTGCATTCCTATAACCCATTGGCGAGATGAATGAAAGTTATATGCCACTTTTGGTACATTGACATAGTTGACATGCTTTTGAAATGTAGCAAATCAAACTTTCTTCTGAAATATATATCATTTGTATTTAAATGTAATTTTTCTAAACTAATATATGAGAGTATGTGCATTTACATATACTCTATGTGCATGAACACATATACCTAGGAATACCAACAATTTCCTAACACCATGTTAAGGAAACCTCAATTTCCACCTAGTATATCTTACATTGTAAAGTTGTAAATTTTGTAACATTTTAATTGTAGGTTATGTTAAAAATTGTAAGTTGTGTTCGATTGACAATTTTGCAAAGATGTAAACTTGTAAACTTTGTAAAGAGTGTAAATTTTGTAAACTTGTAATTTATTAAATTTGAAAATTCTATAATTTCGTAAGATTGTAAAACATTAATGATTGTTAAATAACATTAATATTGTAAAACATAAATAACTTTAAACTATAACTCAAAATAATTAAAACATTTAATTATACCATCATGTTAAAAAAAGGTCCATATATATATCGATAATCATAAAGTACAAAAATAATAAAGTCCAAAATAATAACATCCACAAATAATAGTCTACAAATCACTCCTATGCCATTGACTGAGAGATCGTCCATCATGGCCACTAACATGAGCTGTATTATGCCCTTGGCCTTCCTCATGCACATCAGAAAGAAAATTTTCTAGGTCTGAGAACTGTAGAAGTTAAAACCATGAACTCTACAAGTCAGTTACATAAAACATATTTAAATTACATGTAGAATGTGACAAAAAATTATATATATATATATATATATATATATATATATATATATATATNGATGGGCTTGTCGATTGTGCATCTGCCGTCTTCATTAATAGAATGGAAATTGTAGTTGAAGACATTTAGAATAATGTTCTCCACTGAAGACGTTATAGGTGGATCATACACCACGATATCAATCACCCACTCAAATTTCTCTCTCAACAACAAGGCGAGGCACAACAGATCTAGTTTCCTTGATCAATTACCTCTGCTCCACATATCTAGTTTGCTCGATCAATTTTCCAATGCCATACAAAACAATTTGTATCTGTGAATGAAGAGGATCTCTGTCTATCAGTTTTTTTATTCCTTCCTCCATTTTTGGATCATTCATTTGCTCCATAAACTCTGTATAGAAGGAAGATTTATCCATCTTTTCTCGAGCAACTTGTATTTGGTGGATTAGTTCTTCAGCAGCTTTTTTATCCATTTCAAGATCATATGCATGCTCCATAGTTGAATCAAGAAGCTAAAGAAATCCTTAGTGTAACTAAACACCAAAGAGATAGAAATCGTTGGGGCTCACAATGGATAAATATAGTAACACGAAAGAAATAGAAATCATTTCCTTGGGGCTGACAATGGATATATTTGCTTATTTATATAGACTATTGTCTCTTTAATAAACGGTGTGTCCATTCAGGCCAACGAAGATGTGGCTATTCACTTGTTTAACTATATCAGATTTTTAGAGATAGTTTATCAATTATTCAATATTTTTTATTAACGACAAACTAAGCCATGATATCTAATAGGATTCAAGATACAGAATTAATAAATAATAAAAGATATTTAATTTTGATTCTTTAATAACAAATATCTAATCTAATTCTTTATCACAAGGTTTATTATTACTAATATAAAATTAAATAGTTTCATTATTACTAATTTAATTTTATTGAATAGTTTCATTTTGTTAAGTATTTTTTCACACGAAACTCTCTTTATTATTTTTTTCTTTTATAATTTTCATGAGTTTAGAGATATGTTAATCTTTGATATACTAGTATAGATCTATTTTAATTATGGCTTTATCAAGCCTTCATAGAAATCCATAAAAGTTTTGAAGAATCAAGAAACAATTTGCATCTAAAGAGATATGATGGCTTTTGGTAAATCAAAAGTTTACATAGATATAAGCTACTATATATCTTTGATATACTAGTATTCATCCATTTAAATTATGCCTTTATTGGCTCTCATAGAAATTGAAAAAAGTTTTGAAGAATGAGGACAGAAATTGTATCTAAAGAGATCTCATGGGCTTAGGTAAAGCAAAAAGTTATGCAGATACTAGCTAGTTATAATATCCTGAATTTTTGACCTAACATTTATTGGCATGAGCCCATGGATTATGATATTACCTTAATGTTTTATTTTGATATAGTGGGTTGAATACCACGTTGCATATAAACATGGTGATTTGTTTGATATACTAGGCCTAACCCAATTGTATATGATATATATGTGTGTGTGTGTGTGTGTGTGTGTGTGTGTGTGTGTGTGTGTGTGTGTGTGTTTGCAAATTGCTTGC
>LPNX010122491.1:6676-87395 GCA_001517045.1 Pseudotsuga menziesii
ATCTTAGTTTCCTTCCAAAACTCAGGCACCATTCTCATCATCAGCTTCATACTCCGGTACCCGGTGATTATCAGATCCATCAGGGCTCATCCGAAGCAGATACCAGCAGTTTCGGGGTTCCAGGGGCGTGAGTAGCTGCCTCTCCGAAGCAATTCGCTACCCTGCCTAAAGGTCTCAGAACCTCCGCATGCATCAGGCATTCTCTCCGGCACTGAAAAACTATCAACCCGACAAATTCGCAGTTCCATCGGACACCTCCTTCCTTGAGGGCGTCACCCTTTTCTGACTGGGGCATCTTGCTGCTGGGGGTTCACCTGAAGCAGAGGAGATCCACCTATTTCCGATCCAGTCCTCAGTGCTTGCATACTTTCTCCGGAGCAGTTCAGCCAGCTTATCAGTGGTAAGTGTTCATTCTATCTCGCAAACCCTAACCCTAATTTTTCCTATAAAATAGGGATTTTTGCATGGCAGTTTGCTTGCCCAGTTGTATCAGTATATTTGTTTAGAAATAGAAAATATCGGGATTTGGGATATTACAGGAAGATATTCTATTGTACTTTTGTTGTATTCTCCTTCGGATATGTTATTCCTCCTTTCGGAGATGTCCTTGATGTAATTGGTCATGCAAAAGTCATGAGGTAAACCCTCCATTGTAAGTCACGGCAATAATACCCACAAAAGTAATACATAAAATGTATTTTGAGTCTCCCAAGGTATGTCAGCCCTAATTAGGGAACATGGCCGACTTAGTTAGTTAGTTGAGGCACTCACCTAATGAATATAAATAGGTGAGGCGCCTCTCTTATTCTCACACATCTTACACTCAAGTATTGTGCTGGAGAGAGAGAGAGAGAAAGAGTCTACTGTCAAAAATGAGCAACTATTCTTGTTGCTGGGGTTTTACACTGTACTTGGTCGAATTCTATATTGAGGAAGTTTTATGGGGTATTCTCCTTTGCAGTTTCCCCGAGGAAAATCTTTGTGTTCTCTTGTGCTACTGCACTTGTATTTCTTTCAGTGATCCATTGCTTATGGTTATGATGTTATGATGCTAAATGTTTTTAGATCTTGTATAACCATTAAAAATCTAACAGAATCTACTGTATAGCTTGTGGATGTGTTGCTGAGAACTTCAAAAAGTTGTTGTGTGCTGCAATAAACTATCTAAACAATGAGCAATATTTGTAGGAAGAACATTTAATTATCTACAGACTCAAATTAAGTTTGAAGAGTTTTATGAATAATATTAGTAAAGAAAGCTTCCTTTAACCATTAACATATGCAAATATGTAATTTGACTATTACCCAAAAAAAGGGCTGTATAGAAGGCACTACAAGCTAATAAAGAGTCAGCTACAAAAGCCTTGAAAGCTATCAAAGTTATTTAAGATCATAAGACCTATAAAAACTGCCACTTGGGCATAAAACAATCAAACTTTGTCCTCAAAAAGCCACTTGGCATAAAAGTGAAATAAATTTAAAGTCCTGCAATCAATGCACAAAACGAAGTGATAGCACATATACAAGATAATCATTTAGGCTGCGCCACTGCTGTCGGGAGTAGACTTTCATCAAGAGGAGGATCATTCTTTGTCATTCATGGAAGATCCTCACCCATCATTAAGCTGGCTCTGCATCAGGAACAGCAGTGCCCCAACCATCATTCTCAGGCTTTTTTTCATTTTCCAAGATGGCCAAGGCAAAATTCAGGAAGGTATCAGTCAACAGCTTCAAAGGAGGGTTATGAGCCGAGCTGTGTTGCCAATCATGCTTTTCCTGCACTATCTGTCGAAGTTTCTGTCATGGCCTCCCATCAGTGTGTTCAGAATCCAGATTGCCTGGAGCAGTCAGAGGTCAAGATTAACAGAGACCTGCACCCAACTACTACAGCAGGCACAAGTGTGTCACGTCCAGCTCCACCTCTTTTAGCCCTGTACAGTAATCTGCAATGGGAAATTAGCACATATCAGTGAGCTATCAGCCCAAAAAAAAAAATTGTTGCTTGGATCCAATTAAACATTGAAGTATTCTGTTTTTCCCAGATAAGAAATAAGACTTCAATTCTAATGAATTGCCATGCTGGTTGAAACTTGATGGCCCAAGGCAATTCATCTCATAAGAGATCAGCTTTCCAGGAAATGGGGGCATGGAGGAGCTCGCAAAAATTCAAAGACCCACTTCAAGGCTGACTTAGCAAAACAGCATAACTAAAACTGATGCTTAAGAGTCTTGGGTCACCTATAGCAATGGCCTATTCATGGAAGATCCTCACCCATCATTAAGCTGGCTCTGCATCAGGAACAGTAGTACCCCAACCATCATTCTCAGGCTTTTTCTCATTTTCCAAGATGGCCAAGGAAAAATTCGGAAAGGTATCAATCAACAGCTTCAAAGCAGGGTTATGAGCCCAGCTGTGTTGCCACGCATGCTTTTCCTGCACTATCTGTCGAAGTTTCTGTCATGGACTCCCATCAGTGTGTTCAGAATCCAGATTGCCTGGAGCAGTCAGAGATCAAGATTAACAGAGACCTGCACTCAACTACTACAGCAGGCACAAGTGTGTCACGTCCAGCTCCACCTCTTTTGGCCCTGTACAGTAATCTGGAATGGGAAATTAGCACATATCAGAGAGCTATCAGCCCAAGAAAATAAAATTGTTGTTTGGATCCAATTAAACATAGAACTTAGAAGCATTCTGTTTTTCCCAGATAAGAAATAAGACTTCAATTCTAATTAATTGCCATGCTGCTTGAAACTTGATGGACCAAGGCAATTCATCTCCTAAGAGATCAGCTTTCCAGGAAATGGGGGCATGGAGGAGCTGGCAAAAATTCAAAGACCCACTTCAAGGCTGACTTAGCAAAACAGCTTAACTAAAACTGATGCTTAAGAGTCTTGGGTCACCTATAGAAATGTCCCTTGGCCTTAGAGAATTACAAGATGGACAAATCAATGATAATGGCAAACCCACCCAAGAGAAGGGACCAAGAAAAAAAAGGGTTTCATTGGTTTAACCAGGGGTTTTCAGATCATAGAATCATCAGATGTTGCACAACCTGAAGAACCAAGTCATTTGCTTGGAATGTGATCTTCACAACTAGTTTAGACAAGCATCCAACACAAGTTTATGACATAGCCACCTTTAACCATCAGCTTGTTTGTATTTCTTGAAATCCTAGGCCTTGCTCCAATTCTGATCCTCCCACCAAGCGCTAGAGATTACAGACCTTACTTCATTAAGAGGGGGGCCTGGAATAAGCTCCTTCACGCACTCAAGGACCAATGTATCAAGGCTGGGAAGTGTAAATCGCTCCTTCACTTCAGGCCAAGGGATCTAATCTCTAGTCCAAGAGTCAAATAAATCTCAGACTAAGTGAAATCCCTTGCCACCATCAATATTAGCCTAAAGGTAGCTTCAAATAGATTTTTTCAAATGTCAGAGCATGCTAGTAGAAGGAACCCGATAGGAAGTGTAATCGACGTGAATTGCAACCAAAAAGTTAGTACAGACCTGGAACATGGTAGGCAGGTCCAGTGGCTTGGCAAGCCATTCCTGAACTTTTTCAACTCTCTGAATCACCATCAAGGTTCCTTTTGGTGGGTGGGGGGGTTGTATGCTGAAAGGAAGAGGAATACCAGCACCCAGAAATACCTTCTGTGAAAGGACCCAAAGGTGTCCAGATAACTTCAAGAAAAGTGCCAATGTCACCTCACACAATCCCTCCCACTCTGGGTTTAGTGCTTTGCTAACCTCAGGGGATATCCCAAGGTGACTTGAGGATTCTATTACAAACCTCTGGGGGACTATGGTACCTCAAATCTGTAACATCAGCTTGCTGATCTGCACTATGACACCTAAAAGTATGCAAATTATTCTTCAAATGAGCAAGTTTTAGCTTTGCATTTATCATTATATAAGTCAAAAAAGGTAAAATCTTCATTAATTCACAACAATATCGGATATCCCCATGTTTCTGCAATAAAAGTTGCAGAAAAGCAAAACTAAAATGGTAAAAATGCAAAAAAATCACCCTAAATCAATATTTTACTGCTGAAATAAAGCAGATGTGTATTTTTGCACACTAAACTAGGGCACCTTAACTAGGCAACAAAAGCCCAAAAGCATGCAATGAAAGGCACCCTCATGCACTGCAGCACTACAGAAGCATTGGAAAGTTACTGAAAAGTACTGTAAACTGAGATATGCCTAGAATATCAGAAGTGGGGGAAACCTCCTCCTAATAAAGATAGCATACATGCATGGCCAATCTGGAAGAAGATAGTAAAGGAGAAATGCATCCCATGCTAACACCTGCAAAAGAACTAGAAACTGCCTGGAAAGGACCTCAAGCATGAATCATGGAGAGAGGCACTCATAATAGAGGGAGTATGTCTCTGGCTCTCGGATTTCTTAGAGCTACACTCTCTGTTGATCTTGTGACATCCAACCTGGGTTCTAGGCTCTAGCACTATAGCTCTTCAATAGTCTCTCGAAAGAAAGATGCCCCGCCGAGGAGGGGGGTCAAGAAGTGCTATGTGCCCTCACCTATCTGATAACTGAGGAAGTATGAATCTCTAGCTGTCATTTCTAGCCCTGAGAATGTTGGACAACAGGTAACAAGGAAGTGATCCTCCTAGAAGAGTGTGGGCAAGGATGACCACACAGGGCCTGTGATCTAAAACTGAGAGCCTTTCTCAGAAAAAGTTTTGAGCTAGGTACCAAAGGAATGTAGAAAGGGACCCATCTAAATGTAAAGAGGGACCCATCTAAAGGAAATAGAATCTTCCCCAGATCTCACAGTAAATGGAGCATCTAAAATAGAGGTGTTCCTTTGACTCCGTCTCAGGCACGTGACAAAGCTGACAAGTCCAATCCGGACAATGAAGAAGATGATCAATTTACACCCAGGGCCAATGCAAACCCACTCTAAACTGGTCAAGGGAGATCTTGAGGGCATGCATCCAACACATGCATCCATCTCTCAGTTACATGAAATGCTCACAATAGAAAGCCATCTTAGAGCCAGGGCCCTCCAGAGGTGAAGCCTAGGTGACTTGAATATAATGTCTACAAATATCCTCATTGATAATCATGTTCAGATCCTTCATAGACGCAAGAGGCGGCCCCTCACATCTAGAGAATACTTGAAAGGGAGAAGCCAGTCAAGAGAGACGACCACTAACTACAATAACCTGGAGGCTTCCAAAAACCAACAGCAAACCCATCCAACTTGGCCTGCAGAGGAAAGGGACTCAAAGTACCAAAGGGATAGATAGGGGTATCCAGCCTTCCTTAATACCAAATCAACAAGAGTCTGAGACTTCAAACTCTATGAAGGAAAGAACCTAGTCTGAAAATGGACTCCAGGCAACTGAGCATGTGCCCCAAACTCTGCATAGATAATGCATTAGGGAATCGTCTGCTTGCACCAAATGATGCATTGTACCATAAAGGATTGCACTCTCTCAGTTCAAACCCAATTGGCCCAGAGCAAGCTGGGTCCCCAGACCGCAGAGCCAAAGTGAACCATGGATCTAATAATCGTGTCCAAAAGATTCATTGTGGACAAGCTGTCTTGAATGTGACTTTGGAATCACCATCTCTCTACAAAAAAAATATTTCTGAAACACCAAAATGTGTTTCCATCACCTAGGGGTGGAGTTTCCAGGGATATAGGCCCTCATTTTAAGTGATGCATATATTTGTCCTATTGAGGTACAATCAGATGTGAAGGCCTTTCTTTTAGCTTTCAGGGAACTATGCCTGTTTGTACCCTTGTCTTATATTTGTTGTTAAAACTTAATATAAGTAGCAAATTTCCAAAAGGAAATAAAATAATTCAGGTCCCTATGTTGGGGACCCCAATGTTTCCTAAAATTTGGGGAATTTGTTTCTGTGTACACCTGCCCGAGAAACTTGGTGGAACATTGCATAAAAGGAATCAGTAGAGATAATTTAAGAAACCATTCCAGGAGATTCTCTATATACTACCCAGGTTCACTCACCATATAAAAACCTTGTGCTGTCACACTAATATGGCACCCTAGATTTAAAATCTCATATAAAACAATTAGAAAACTGGATGGTAAGAAGAGAACTATAAATAAAATAACCAGGATTGTACATAGGGAGTGATGCAGCTTATGCAACTTCCAAAAAAAAACTCATTTTCATCAGATAATGACAAAATGCTATTGTATTTTCCTAACAATAAACAAAGCAGGCAGAGGGCATTGCATATACGTAGGTAGTGAAGCAGCCTTTTCCCGCATGCGCTGGATGAAGCGCCCATTGTGGAAACTCCTTCCAGCTACATCTGCATTGTGGTTTTCTAATGGATATGCCACTTTGGTATCTTTTCCTTCCTTGAATAAAGCATATCCCATTATACGCTGGGCATCAATTCCTTCAACACAATCTGTGTATGAGAACTAAGTATAAGTATGTTAGCAGTATATAGAAAAAACCAATCAAATCCCTCTTGTTCCTAGTCAATACAGCTCAAATAGAAAATTTTAAATTAAAATGAACTTCACAAGCTTCTAATCATCAGAAAACAGTAAATACATGCTGTATAGCAAACCAAATTTCACAGACCTAAACGCAATTTTGATCAATCACCTTGTTTACAAATTGACCAATCTACTTGAAATTGACTCAAAAGTTAAAAGAGAAGATATAAGAATCAGCTTGCCAAGACAACGAACTGCGTGCCAAACTAAAACATTAGAGCAATCACACAATGTATCAAGTACACAGCCAAAATACTTACCTTGAAGTCCCAGCTCAATCAGTTTCAAGTATCCACCTGGCTGTAAAAGTTCCCCTACAATCCTATCAGGCTCACTCAGGTCTCTCTCAATTACATGTATACGTCTTCCATCCTGCAATGATTAGTAGAAAAATCAGAAAAGTAAACTAGGAGTCATCATTTGCCCAATATACCTGCTCAACCAATTCTCCCCTGCAACATATGAATGTTTGTTTTTACAATTCCCTTTACTAGAGACAAGTGAATCTTGCATTCTCTCACACTGCCAAATTTATTTTTATTGTAAATATCAAATGTATACGCAATCTAGAGAATCATAAACAGAATCCTTTCCCTGAATCCAGTAATTAATATTGAAATACTCCCAGTGTGGAAGTTGATAAGGATGTAGAAAATATATGCATTTTCACTGCATTGATGGAATTTTAACATGTTAAAATTTTATGTCTCCATATATCATTTTCTGTATTTGCTTTTTTTCAGATCAAATAGTCCACAATTTATTTTCTAAAAAAGCTTAACAAGGCAAGAGAAAGCGAATGCACACACAAAAAACATCACGAGAAAATATTTAACTTCACACATTTTTCAGGGCCAGCCCCTCCGGAACGATCCCACCAAGACCCTCCCAGTGATGCCTTACACACAACCCTCGTCTATGGGGCATATCTATTGCATGCTGGAACTGTAAGAGGATGGTTTGGTCTTCTCCTGGAACTCTTCAAGATGTAATTGACAAGCAGGACATATTTCTAACAGAGACACACAAGTGCCCCAAAAGGACCCTTCCCCCGATATCCAAATACTTATAGATCTCGGATTATCGACATAACATGAGACATTGTGATGGAGTCCATGGAATATGACTTGCATCATTCATGATGGAGTCCATGGAATATGACTTGCCTCATTCGTGACTGACCAAGGTCTCATAACTGAAACAAAGGCCATAGGTGCAAGGAAACAAGGTGTATGGTCATGTGACCCAATGATCAACCCCTAGGAGCACCAGACACCAACCCCAAGGTTAAAAACCCCAACAAAGGGCAGTCAACAGTGCCATTAAGCCATAGTACTCCTAAAGGAAAGACTAAAAGGCCCGACCATGACCACCACTACTGAATAACACCCCTCCTGGTCTAAAAAATGGCCCCTCTCTCCCTAGGGCACATCTGAAGGTGCGTTAGGTACAGGTGCAACATAACACTGGCTCCAACTACAAGAAGAGTGCTCTTCTCAAGAGTGCTCAAGAACCTATGAATCTCCCGGTACATGTAGACCTACACACAGATCAAATATCCAAGGAGATTAAAAGCATCATGAGGACGACACTTTCGTCTTGCCTTCGTCGAAATAATGAAATGTAATTAACTAAATCATCAAATGCAATGCAAAGGTAACAGTAATATGCCTAGACTCAAACAAAACTAACCCTACCTACCCTAAACATGATAATCTAAAAAGGGTTAAGTGTAATCATACCACCAATGTAACCAGCAAAGTAGGCAATTCATACCTAATCTTTTAGCTTTGTCTTTAGATACAATCCACGATAAAATCTCATCAATGACAAACCAAGTACGTACCAAGATCTTCCTATAGATAGGAGATGGAAACCGAATGATTGTTGGAGCCAGGAGGCCTTGATATTGGTGCCATGGAGAGGGATTTCTTTGGCGAGCTTTGTTGATCCATCTTTCTACTAGACTTATGTATGGGACGCCTCAATCATACATTTCCATTGAGAAAAAAATTTGCCTAAAACTCATCCACAGATCTTAAACTTGGGAGGTTATTAGTAAAGCAAGCCCTCGCAAATCTTCATATGTCAGCCGCAACATGTCCCTGCATCTACTTAAGCATTTCTTTGGATATACAAGTATATCGTGTGTCTTTGTAGTGATCATGTTAGTATAAATAATCCTTGACATTTTGAAATTATCAGCTATATAATTCATAACTTCATGCTTCAAATGAAAAGATAAACAATAAATACCATGAAACTGAGGAATGAAAATCATACCTATCTTGATCTTGTTGAAATGAATCATTAAGGACTTACCGAGATGGGATAGAAAAGGTTGAGCAACTTCTTCAATACTCGCTGCAAGATAGTGTTGGAAGTGCTCATCTGGGGACTTCATCGACTGAAAGGAAGCAAAAGGGTTGATCCATTCTTCATTGATGATAGAGAAGACTTCGTTTCCCACACATGTGCAAGGGAGAGGGTCCACTATGATGTTGCAAGGTCTTGAAGAAGCATATATCGGTGGACCAAGGAACTCCCAATAATTGTTGCCTTCTATACCCTTGTAATTTTCTTCCAAGAGAGCCAAAACATGATAAGAAACTGCAACCTAAGGATATGGACTCTGGAGAGTTCACCATTTCTTTGTATTATTCAGTTTCTTCAACTAGGGCTTCCTGATCTTCATTTACTGGAGGAATTTCACCTTCATCTTCAGACATAACGGCCATGATGTCAGTGGCCAAGTCTTGAACAATGGCTTCTTCAAGCAAACTTTTTGATCTTTGATCTTCATCATAAACTTCATGATCAAGGAGTGGTGCTCATCTGAGACATGTTCATCAATATCCATATGCTCGTCCTTTATAATCTTTAGGATTTCTTCCTTGGTATTTGGATCCCGCTGATTGCAGAATGCCTCAACCAGTTGTAAGAAGGAAGATATCCCCCTAGGAGGGAGTCCCTCATACCAAGCATCCACATCCTGGTTCCCTCTCAAACCAGGGGACATCACAAATAACTGCATGATGGGATCCTAGTCTGTGATGTCCCATGCCACAAGAACTTCTTTGAACTTTGTAACGTGTGTTGCAACCGCATCTACATCCTCGTGGAATGTAGGAATGGATTTGAGACAACGATGATTATCGAACTTATTCAAGTATCCTAGAATGTTTGAGAAGTCAAACGAAACGAGAATCCCCACATCTTTTGCCCAAGAATGCTTGCTTTAAGCTTCTTTATCTTTTCTTTAGTGGAGTCACTAAGAGAGACGTGTCAGGTTAAGCAAATCTCACCGAAGTACATAACAAAAGCGTACCTAATTGATGGGCTGAGTTCTTTGTGGAGTCACTAGATAAGCCTGCAAGATTTGTCCTTTCTAGAAAAATATATGCAATCATGTAAACACGGACTCAAGTCTTACCAACAATGTCGTTCTTGCTCAGAAAAGTCACCTCAACAAATTTGAGGTCCCCGACAAAGGCACCAAATGTTATCGGATGAACTAGCAGGGCTAGTTACCGATAGACAATGAATCGAGAGAGTGACCATTGTCACCATAGCCACTCTTCCAAAACTTCTTTGGAAGTTGGAACCTCCTAGGGGAGAGCCCTAAATGCAAATCTATAAGGACACTTAGACACCAAATTATATCTTCTTCGCAAAGGGCTAGTGACCAGTGCCTTTATGGAGTCAATTCAAGGAATGGAGAGAACATACTATATAAATAAATATTGTTAGATTTTCTTAAGATTATAACAGTATATCTTAATTGCATTTATCAATAGGATCACTAGAAGATAGACAAAGCACAGAACAATAACACAAGTATTTTTCACCTGGGAAACCCAAATGGGAGAAAACCCAGCAACCTTTGTCTAGAGATAATAATTCTGAGATCAAAGCACAATGAAGAAAGAAAAAGAAAAATATGAAAATGCTTTCCAAAGATGGAAAACCTGAAAACATTCTTCTTCTGCAATGTATGCAAACTTCTCTCTCTCCCAGAAAACTGCACACTTCTCTGAGCTGTTGTGTTGTTGCTGTGTGAAATAATGAGGACGGGCGCCTCCTATTTATACTGTTTTCCCACTCATAATTTAACTGGAGCCGACTTCACTTGGGGGAGCAATATAATTTTATATTTCATAAGTTTTATTTTATTCTTTTATTGTTGGCTTTTCACTCCAAGGCTTACATTGTTCTTTCTAGGGTTTGTATGAATGATTACAACAAGTTCAACTCCCGAAGGAGGACAATAAGAATAGCTTATGAAGTTGCACAAACTCCAACACTCCCTCTCAACAAGGAAGATATTCTTCGGTCTTCATCAGCATCATGATCATCATGGATTCATATGTACATCTATATTGTCTCCATCATCTCTAAACGTACTAAAGGTTGTCTTTATGAATTTGTTCTATCCGGATATCTGAGAAAAAATATTATGCTACCTATCTGTCTCTATTGCTGATGGAATACTTCCATACCTCGCTGTGCAATCACACGGCCATCTACTACCTGTCTGACTCATCTACCGATGGGATTTCTCCCATACCTGGTTGAGCACCTGGACGAGCAGAGGCACCTATGTGAACCCGACCATCTACTACCTGTATGTCTCATCTGCCGATGGGATTTCTCCCATACCTGGCTGAGAACCTGAACGAGCAGAGGTACCTGGGCAAGGGTATAGAGTGTCTCTCAGTCATCTCTCCCTCTCAAGGAGGGATACGTTCTCTTCTACTCCAAGTCTTCCGCAAAAGTATTCAAGCTTCATCGTGGGAAGAGGCTTGGTGTGAACATCTGTAGTTTGGTCGTCTGTCAAAATATATTGGAGCTCGACCGCACCTTTCTGCACCATATCATGTATGAAGTGATACCGGATCTCTATGTGCTTCGACTTGTCGTGAAATACAGGTTTCACTGACATCTGCATACAACTCTGGTTATCACGGTGAATCACGGTTGGCTCTGGAAATTGGCCAAACAATCCTGCAAGAAGTTTACGAAGCCAAACTACTTCTCGAGCTGCTGCACTAGCATCCATATACTTGGGCTCTGCAGTACAGAGAGCTACTGGGTTCTACTTCCTATTACTGCAGAACCCAAACTGAAACAACATCCTGAAGTGCTCTTCCTATCTGTAGAGCATCCGGACCAATCTGAGTCTGTAAACCCTTGCAATCTCAAGTCACAATCTAAATTCTATCGTAGATCATATCCCACAATGCCACATAAGTATCTGAGCACATGTTTTGCAGCAGTCTAGTGAATCTGCCTCGATTCGCACATGAACTGACTGAGGGCATTCACAGCAAAACAAATATCTGGTCTGGTGTTTGTTAGATACATCAAGGATCCAATCACTAGTGATACATAGTGGGATCGATCAAATTTGAATCTGAAGCAGAATCTCTCAGCTTCTTCAAATTTGCATCCATTGGAGTAGCTATGGACTTGCAGTCCAATATTCTGAATCTCTTCAATATATCTATGGTGTATTTTCCTTGACCTAGGAAAATCTCCTTCTACCTTTACC
Organism: Pseudotsuga menziesii; assembly: GCA_001517045.1. Lineage (NCBI taxonomy): Eukaryota > Viridiplantae > Streptophyta > Pinopsida > Pinales > Pinaceae > Pseudotsuga > Pseudotsuga menziesii. The sequence continues at coordinate 18,741 of LPNX010122491.1, forward strand.
ATACTTCTAATCCCAAAAAGTAATGTATCAACAATGTCATTGAGAAAGGTTGTCTTGACATCCATCTGTTACAACTTCCATCCCATAGCTGAAGTGATAGAAATGATTGATCTGATGGAAGTATATTGAGCCACAAGAGCAAATGTCTCACCATAATCGAATCCCTCTATCTAAGAGAACCTTCTGGCAACAAATCTGGCCTTGTATTTTTCAATACTCCCATCTGCTCCATGTATAGCTTCATGCTCCTCTGCATTCTGCAAAATCTGCCGTGCCCATCTGGGTCTTTTCCGGCATCATCTGGCTCAACTGAATCAATGGAATTGATCGGTATATTCATTTCTTTAGACTCCATCTTAAAGTTTGAAGGGGGAGATGATCTCATCTCCTCATCGTCGTCGATCTCCATATCTGATCATCTTCCTTTTTAAATAGCCATTTCTTCTTCAAAGGTTACATCCCGACTGACTTCAATTTGCCTTGATCCTGGGATGTATATTCTGTAAGCCTTTGAAGACTTGCAATATCCCATGAATGTTCCCTTCTTTCCTAAAGGTTCTAACTTGGACACGTGAATGTAGACTAGAAAGTAATTATCCATCCTGGTGACGACCAGGTTCATCAAGGATCCTTCAATTGTCTTGTTCGAGTCACGATATCAGTGACGTATGGTTTCTATCATATGTAATAGACTAGAATCCTTGTCTTTGAGGGACAACTCCCTGTTATCACACCAAGAAACTCCTCTAGGTTGTAGCTCGAGGATGCCTGGTAACTTAAATGTTTTTATTTTTTTCTAAATTGGATCAAGTCAGATGACCTAAAGGACCTCACACGCTCAAGACATGCATAAAACTCAATCAAAAGATAAGGCTTCTAACTACCAATGTTCAGAGGTTTGATAATAGGGTGAAAAGATGGAGAACTCACTGTGCTGGTAGATTTATATATAAAGCAATTACATGTAAATGGCTAATCACAACAAGGAAAAGTACTTGTAATTCAACTCATCAACATACAGATAGGGTGACAGCTATCAGATATTAAATAACATGAATAAACCTGAATCAGACATTCAAGCACAAGCACAGAACAGGAAAGATATGGAAGTTGAACATATAATAGCAAAAGAGCTTATATTAGGTCATGAATAACATGAGAAGCTTGGTAATGATAATGGTCTACTGGTCCCCGAAGTCAAACCTTTGCTTCAAAATAAGTCTTAGGCTTAATAGCCTTTACAAAAATCTTCAGATCCTGAAAAGTTGGATCTAATTTACTAAAAATAGATAAAATAACTGTTTCTACAAAATTAGGTCAAAATCCCTAATTTAAGTGCTAGTCTATCTAACTCTAATACTTGTTCACTCCTTGAACTCTTTAACAACTGCAGTGATCACTGAAGTAGAGCTATGACCTGTTATCTGACAGATAAGCTACAGTTTGTCAAAAGCAGATAGGGTTTGTGACCCATTTCTCCTTGATCACACCTTCAATACTGGAACAAACCTCCTCCACTGGTGCTTTTCATCAATTTTCAGCTTCATAATTCACCCCTGAGGTGTTTGTATCCGCCAAAATTGGTTCTGTGTGTACACATATCTTTCTGCACCCATTTGTGCTTTCGGTGGTTAAGGAAGCAGAATCCTGGGTCTATTAGCTGCCGAAAGCTCTGCTTTCGGTGGCTAATGAACAACTGTTGCGTTTGTCTAAGCCACCGAAAGCTCTGTTTTCTGCAAAATTTTATTAGCCTTTAATCAGCCTTTTACACTTTACTCCTGTCCTTCTAGTACTTCTTCAACTTGCATAAGATTTGGAATATCAACAATATCATGGGCTACCTCCGGATTCTGAAGGCTAATAGTTGCCTCTGCTAGGGTTTCCAGAGCAAGGTGTGTTCTAGTGTTTGGGTTGGAATTCTTTGCCTTGCTGTTTTAGAGGTTTTGGTGTTGTCCCTTTGATGTCTCTATAGCCTACTTAGGGTTTGGATTGGCAGCAGTCTCACGGGCTGCTTCTGGGCCAAAGATGCTTATTGCCACTTCTACTAGGGTTTCCAGCTTCTTGTTCTTCTTGATCTTCAGAGTCATTGTAAGGTAGGTTGAGTATGTTTATGTCTGGTGTCGAAACTTCTTCTACATCTGCAGCAAATCTTCATGGACTGATAGATGAGGTCGAAAATGCCACCTGGAGGACTAACAGGTCATCCTTTGCCCTAAAAATTTGGCTTTAACTGCTAAAAACTGGGGCTCAGAGATGGATTTGGTCCTTCAAATCTGTGACACATGTGTATAAACCGAAAGAGGTTTTTGTATATTGGTTTGTTGTGAACAAAAACCTCTCTCGATTTTTTGAAAATCGTTTTCATTTTCCCGAGATCTGTATTTCAAAAACAGGGAAATTCTGAGATCCGAAAACTAGGGCTCAGAGATGGATTCGATTCTCCCAATCTGCAATACCTGTAGGAAAACTGAGGGAAGTTATTGTTTTATGACATGTTAGGAACAAAAACCTTCGAGCGTTTTGCAAAATGATTCTCCAGTCGCTCAAAATCACCGTTTTAAAATGATGCATTTTCATAGTGAAACGCCAATTTCGGTGGCTTGAAACGCCCTGAAATTTCGGTCTTAGCTGCCGAAAGTCCGCTTTTGGTGGCTTAGAGACCGTTTTGAAACATCGCTTAGCCACGGAAACCTGTGTTTTGAGTTTATTGAGCGAGTTCTCCTCTCTACATCCTCTTGAATGTTCTTCTAGGCCTGCAAAATTGAAATTCAAACCCCAAGGAAGGATACTACAATGTTGGATCCAAAGAGGGCTTGGCTCAGTGACAATGCATGCAAGACAATGGGGAATAGACTGAGGATAGGGTGCTGATTTTGAGGGGTTGAGCAGTGATTGGTACTTGAGCAGGGTAACCGTAAACTCTAGTGGGAAACTCGAGATGGCTAGTGCAGTAATCATCCTAACTGGAACTTGATGTCTTGTGGTGGTTCAACTGCAGTCATGGGACAGATGGAGGGCAACTAGGGTTTCGATTTCCATCAGTCATCTCAGATCAATAACGACCTCTTAGCCATCAACTCATGCTTTACTGCAGTTCTCCAGTCTTTTCGGTGGTTAATCATGCTAAATTATGACATGCCTCATGCTGACGAGTTTGATTTCGATGGACAGATAACCGTTTTCCCTTTTCGGCCTTTTCAGTGGTTAAGAGACTCTAGGGTTTTGGTTCGCTAGCTACCGAAAGCTAGGATTTCGGTGGCTAATGAACCATTGGTCCGTTCGCCTAAGCCACCGAAAGTCTCATTCCCAGAATTTATTTAAAACGAAGTTCAACACGCTTTTGGTGGTTTACTGTCTTCTTGGATCCATTGCTAAACCGCCGAAACCAAGGCTTTTCCGTGGCTAATGAACCATTGGTAAGTTCGCCTAAGCCACCGAAAGTCCCTTTTTCCCAAAATTATAAAAAACGTGATCAACAGGCTTTCGGTGGTTAACGTGTTCCTGAGTCAAAACCGTTAGCTGCCGAAAGCTCAGCTTTTCAGTGGCTAATGAGCTGTTTGAAAGCTCGCCTAAGCCACCGAAGCTAAAACTTTCAAATTTTTTGAAAAACTAAGCACCAGATATTCCAACTTTGTTAGCCATCCAAACATTGTTAATAATATGATCTGAAACCTTCATCACTTATCAAAAAATAAATTGTCTCAGTGGACTTATGGAAAATTGATTTATTTAGGAGATAACACTCCCTCTATCTCTCAGAAGTCGGTTGAGTAAATCTTGTTGAAGCAGCAGATAGACCGACATGCGTAGAAGCTTTCCGCTTCTGATCACCAAATCTCTACATGATATCATTCTGGGTCGGAGAGTCATAATACATGCTTCTAGAGGCTTTCTGCTTCCGTTCCATACGTATATCAATGGGATCACTTGTCCTTGTAAATCATAGCATTCCCTACAAGTCAAATCCCGTCAGATGGTTAGCGATACTTCATAATCAATGTATTAACAAAATAATGTAGGCAACCTTTTAATCAATGCTTCGACACAACACACATAAGGCCATTATCTGGATGCTTATGGTCTCCATTATAGCATACCATTAAGAGTGTGTACTACTCCAGTATGTTATAAAGGAGTCGTCATCCTAGATGGGTTGTGCAGCATCACAGGCTATTTAACTACATGAATTTAGAAATGTAGATCTGTGTAAAATATATTCAAAAACAACCAGAACTAATCTACTAGAGTATGTAAAATGAAATACTTAGATTTTGTAGTTTTGTGGGTGGGCTCCCACTGTCAGAGTCCACTGATCTTCATATGCTTGCTTGATGATCATCACAGTCTAGATCGTCATATCATTTCTTAGAAGAAAAACTCCAAAATCTTCCTTCCTTGGCTCCTTGTGAGGAGGGTTTTCTTCTACATCAGCAATTGAAGCTTCATGCTTCCTTTTGACTGAACTTCGACAGCTACTGGCATAATGACCGTATTTATTGCACCTGTAACACTTTATCTGAGATAAGTCCTTCTCTTGTTTCTTCTGATCTAGGGGAGAACTTGAACTCATATCTTGGTGCTTGTGAATGAAGGACTTCATTTCCCCTCCCTTTCCTTACTTGGCATGAGATATGAACGCTTGATTCTCCTCAGGTTGGGCGCCATGAAGTCTGTGGCATGTTGTGATTCTTGTTTCTTCCTGAGTGCATTCTGCCCATAGCTTATCAAACTTGGGCAACTTGGTCTGACCACTTATAGTTTGGATAAAAGACTCCCAAGATGGTGGGAGGCCATTTAAGGTGGTCATAACGAGATCATTTTCTTCAAGATTGTCTCCACTGGACTTTAGCTTGTCACGGAGTTCGGTGATCCTTATGAAATATGAGGCAATATTCTCGGACTTTGTCATCTTCATATTTGACAATTTATTCCTCAATGTGAGAGTCACATTGATATTACTGTGTTCAAATAGCTTCTTTAAGGTTTTGAACATCTTCCTCGCTATTGTCTTTTCCGAGATCTGAGGAACCAAGTGGTCTCTAACTGAGTCCACCAAAATCCTTCTTGCTTTGGCATCATCCTTCCTCCAGCGAAGTTTGTCTTCTCCGGCTTCTAGTTCTGGGACCTTTTCATTTACACACTGTAGTAAGTCATTTTCTTCTAGTAGGAGAAAAACCCTAGACTTCCAGGGGATGATGTTGGAAGCTCCTTCCAGACGATCTTCAACCTTCATGCTAATAATCTTGACTGTAGATCTGGGTCTGAAACCCTAGCAAAGACTAGGTCAAAACTAAAGGTTGGAGCTTTGGAAAACTAACTCCACAGATAAATACACCCTAGAGAGGCGAGTTGAAAAGAGGTAGAGTCGAGCCAATACTGTGGAGGGAGTAGGTCAAAAATTGAAACCCTAATTTATGTTGCAGCTGCAGAATTAGGTCAAAATTTAAAAATTCTTAGAATTGAATCCTATCTTCACCAAAAGATGCTCGCTCCTTAGAGCAAAGTTCCCAAGGCTCTTTTTCTACTAAAAGGTTGAGTGAAGACCTTCAAAGATGAAACCCTAGTTTCGAGAGGTTTCTGATAGACTTTCGGCAATGGCTTCTTCTAATATTGCTTTGATAGCATGTTAGATTTTCTTAAGATTATAACAGTATATCTTAATTGCATTTAACAATAGGATCACTAGAAGATAGACAAAGCACAGAACAATAACATGAGTATTTTTCACTTGGGTTTCATGTTAGATTTTCTTAAGATTATAACAGTATATCTTAATTGCATTTAACAATAGGATCACTAGAAGATAGACAAAGCACAGAACAATAACATGAGTATTTTTCACTTGGGAAATCCAAATGGGAGAAAACCCAGCAACCTTCGTTTAGAGATAATAATTATGAGATCAGAGTACAATGGAGAAAGAAAAAGAAAAATATGGAAATGCTTTCCAAAGATGGAAACCCTGAAACAATCTTCTTTTGCAGTGTATGCAAACTTCTCTCTCTCCCAGAAAACTGTGCACTTCTCTGAGCTGCTGTGTTGCTGCTATATGAAATAATGAGGGGCACCTCCTATTTATACTATTTTCCCACTCAGAATTTAACTGGGGCCGACTTCACTTCGGGGAGCAATATAATTTATATTTCATAAGTTTTATTTTATTCTTTTATTGATGCCTTTTCACTCCAAGGCTTACATTAATCTTTCTAGGGTTTGTATGAATGATTACAACAAGTTCAACTCCCGAAGAAGGACAATAACAATAGCTTCTGAAGTTGCACAAACTCCAACAAATATGAATCATGTAAGTGCAATTAGTATATCAACTCCAGTGGTACCTTCAGTTTAATGAGTAAGCACCCAATTTCAACTAATAATCCAGCTTCAACCAAGTGTCATTCATGACAAGTGTAGCAGCCAATCACTTACCAATAAGCAATAATGAATCTGATATAGAGTAAAGTAGTGGACAACCAATAGTGCAACAATGAGGAGTAACAAGAAGTAATAATATTCAATCTATTTCAACAGTACCAAACCATGAATATTCCTCACTTCTGTAACAATTTAAAACCAATTATGAGACCATCCATTCCAGGAAAGTGAACAATACGTGCATATGCAAGTAAATCCTGGAACAAAATCTTAAGTGTTCATTCACTACCAACCATAGAATGTTTGCAAATGTATAACATATTTAACGTTTAAACTATGATCATATCCAAAACAACATTAGTATTTACAGTCTAATATATGCATGCAAATAGGGTTAATATCAATCTTCTTATGTTAGTTTCCGCCAACTACAAACTTGTGATATGTTTGTGTAAGTTCGTCAAAGGAAGAGGGGAGGCATGTACTTTACTACTAACCTACGAGAAGGTTGGAGGACAGCCCTAATGGTTGTTACAGCCACTGAAAAAGTTGTCCAAATGTTGAGATGTAGGGCATACCCACAAAGATGGAACTTGAGGACTTATAGGCATAGGTTGTGGATTTGTGAGGAGGATTGAGGCATGAGGACGAGCCCTAAGGGTTGCTTTGAACAGACCAAGGGTAGATTGGAGAGGAAAAGGGGACAGCTTGTTGTTGCCTTTCACACACCTGGAGAAAAACGTGGCAGAAATCTTCAAACCACTCAGTGTGTCCTTGGGGGCAAGTCTCGAGTCAAGGGTGTCACCTTGTTCTTGACTCCTTCGTTTAGGCCAACTCCTAATCGAAGCCAACCCTAGATGGAGCCAAATGTTACCAACTAAGTCATACTTCGTTGGTGGTATCAAGTGAGCCAGATGAGACGAACAAACATCATTGTTCATTCTTCAAAGTTCAGAAGTCATTCAAGCTTTTTCTAGGAATTTTTTTTAAATTTTCTTGTACCACATGTTCATACCCCCTTGGGGGAGTTGTAATAAAATGTTCTAGCATGGTAGAGTATGTAAAAGACTCGGTCTCCTAGACTTATATATCAATCTGACTAGCCTAGAGTGTTTTTTCCCTTGGCGATTATTTGTTGTTAAATAAACGACTAATAATTTCTGAGTTTTTCACTCATACCTTCAAAGTTGGGGTACTCATCTTGGTATTTAAGCCTAAGGAGGTTATTAGAGTCTATGTGTAAATGTATATAAACATGCTAGGCATTACTATTGAGTCATATGGACATGTGCTACGTCCCCCTAGGGTTATTTTTAATTTTTGATGAAAATAATTTTCTCCGTAAAATTAGGCTATTTTTAATAGTCTAATTGGAAAAATTATAATTGTAATAAAAGTGTGGTTAGGGATCAGATTTTTCCATGGTGGTGTTCATTTGTTAACTCAGGGCACCCGTTTCACCCAAAATCCCACTTTTCCCAAGTTTTAAGTGAAAATTTTATCACTTAAGTCAAAAATCTCCAAAAAATCAAAAAAGTCAATTAAAAAATAGAAAAAATTAAATAATGGAGAAAATCTCAAATTCCTAAATCAGTGGAATCTTGTCAGATTTGATTGAAATCAATTTCATCGGCTTCAGATTGGGTAGGCGAGTCATCTCAATGACTTAAGCTGCCAATTGAGGTCAGTTGGAGAGGTGTCAGGCAAACTCCCAGTCAGGGTTGCGCCCTCTCTTCCTCTCTCTCACGTGTGGACTTGTTGGCGACTTTCTATTGGATGGGTGAAGTTGGTGGGAAGAGGTGGCACCTACCTCATTAAACCCACTCCACTACAACTCAGTTACACTCTACCTCAACTCCACCTCTCTCTTCAGTCATGGATGCACCCCCTCTGGGCCTCTCTACCTATAAAATAAAGCACAACCCTCTCATTCAAGCTAGTTAGAGTTGGATGAAGAGCTGGTGGCTATTGTAATACTGTTATTTTTCATTCATTTACTGAGAATAAAGAAGCTTTGGAGGCTATACTGTGTAGTGCCTATTGTGTGTGGATTCCCAGCATCATGCTGCAAATCTGGTAACTACAATTTTTTCTCATTTTGTGTTGCCTTTGTTTTCTGGCTTCGAAAGATTCAATTGAATCAGTAAGAGTTTAAATTTGGCAAGTAAGATTACTTGCTCCTTTTACTTATATTATGTATGCTCAAGAATCGAAATTACATGTTTAAATAAGATTATTTTTGCATGATATTTGCTTTCTTTCATACATATATATCCAGATCTCATGAGGTGTGTGCAAGTTTTGTGATTTAGTTGCATGTTCCCAAAAACGGATGAGGTGTGAATCAAGTTTGACGCCATTCATTTTCCAATAAGCTCAAGACACTGTCCCTCGACACTCCACAAATGGGCCTCCCTTTGGCTTGTTCATTCCAGCAACAACCCAACCTCCACTCCTCTTCCTCTTTTCTTTAAAATCAAAATTTCCTTGGTTACTGTGTTTATGCATGAGTGTCTAATCTATCATATTCAAAATTATTCGTTAGATCTCATCTATAAGCATTTCAGAAAGCTAGATCTCAAATTTTCAAAGTTTTCATAAGCATCTGAGATCCAATTTAGGAAAATTCATTTCCAAGCTAGCTTGTTTAAAGGTAGATCTAAATCTTGTTTAAAATCTATTTTCTTGGATCAATCTAAAGTTCAATCTTGCAATACAAAGTGCACATTGTATTGGCTGCCCAAAAGGCAAGCCAAGATCCCAAGGAAAGCTTGCTTTCCTTGGTTATTTTATTGCTCTATTTTGTAGTTTAATTTAGCAGTTTTTCACTAAGTTTTTGTGGGTTCTCCAAAGACACTTTCAAAGTGTTTTTGGGCACTTTAAAATAATATATACTTGCTGGTTTTTAGCATGTCCGCCAAAAAAGAGAAGGAAACTTTGCCCGAAATTCCATTTTAGGGCCATCCGAAACTTCACAGGGGTTCTCCCTACTTCCGAATTTCTTTTCCTCAAATTTTGTAAGCCTTTGGATCCCAGATAACAAGGACCAAAGAGCACTTCTCATAAAGATTGTAACCATGATTAATAAAGATATCTTGAGTTGGCTCTTTCGAGCCCACTCCCCATCCCTCCAGGGGGATCCGTGTCTTTGTCATTTTTTATTATTTTCCTGCTTTTCTTTAGTTTAGCTCTTTCGTGCAGGATAGTATACTTTGATAAATGTTATATCATTCCATATCTTTTTTTATCAAAGTAATACTAATACTTACCCCACGACTTCCCGAGTTACCCAAAAGGGGAAAGAGATGTGTGGTAGGATTAATTAGACAACTTGTTCTTTCTTTCAGTACTTTTGTTTTATGTTACTTCACATGTTAAAATTTACACCCCTTGTTCTCCCGACTAGGGATTTAGCCTGAAAGAGATTCTTGGGGATTTAATAAAAAAACACTACAATCTGTAAAATCCTTAAAATTTACAGAGGCTTCGTTGTGTATGCTTTGCACCGCTGTAGTTCAAATGATCAGTTGGGTGCATCAAAGCAACATGGGTGACTACTCTAATAAGTCTCACATTCTCAATTAACCTCCCCAGGCGAAAATCCAATGCCTCGATTTGATCCATTGGGGTGGACAAATTCACAAAGGAAGCGGGAACAACTAGGTAGTGACCTCGAGACACCGTCAGGCTACACGTCTCAGAGACTCCAACCCAACCCACATATTCCTCACGTGAAGCCACATCGGATAAGGGTTTTGAACATACTCCTCATACCTTCGGGTATATTGGGGGTTCCCTTCCCCCTAATTTAATTCACTCATCTGCAACACATTAAATTGACCAAGAGCACTTGCAACACATTTTCAAGCAATACATCAGCATTCTCTTATCTTTGGACTCCATTTTTGGCACTGGTTTTTGCATTATACAATCATCTACTTATATTTGCTTTATATATCATGTATTGATCTATATGTTGTTGTGTTTTAGACATATTTTGTTGCAATATCTTGTTCAGGTGTTTTTTTCATCAAACTCCTAAGTAACTTAATCATTATCACACTAAACCCTTAACAGCCTTAGAAATTAATAGGGTCTACCCCCCTTGGCTTTGATTAGGAGTTGGCCTAAACAGAGGAGTCAAGAACAAGGTGACAGCCTTGACTCGAGACTTGCCCCTAAGGACACACCGAGTGGCTTGAAGATTTATGCCACGTTTTTCCGCAGGTGTGTGAAAGGCGACAACACAGCCAAGGGTGGAGAAACAAGAACCCGAGGCTGGGAGAGGAGAGAAGAAGGGAGGTAGAGGGATATAGGAGTAGGAAGAAGTGTTGAAATTTAGCATGAGCAGAATCACTTAACAAATTTGCAGATCAACTTAAATAACAAATGACAAGTGCAGTGAAAAACACATTCATTACATCAGCACAATAGACAAGAGTTTTTCACTGGGGAAACCTTCAAAGACAAAAACCCCAAAAAGCAAGCTCATCTCATAAATGAGATGACTTAGAAATTCTTCAAAAAGTTCCTCAAACCCCAATCTGGATTTAACCACAATTTATAGTAAATTTTCTCAGTGAAAATCAGAACAAGGGTTCCAAACCCTAGATCTGAAAATTTCCAGATCTGCTCAAAGACCGTTAAAAATCAGTCTGCACAGAAATTATCAAATCTACTAGAAGAAGATCAGGACTCTCCAAAACAACAGTCTGCCCAAAAATAATTTTTAGATCTGCCCCAAACAAAAAATTAGGGCCTGCCCGAATTTTATCAGCTACCCACAATAATTATCAAATCTGTAAAAGAAATATCAGATCTGCCCAGGGGAAAAACAGAGCCTGCCCAGAAAAATTAGGCAAGCTGCCAAAAATTACAAACTGCCCGAAATTGACTTACAGACGGCCCCAAAATTGACTTACAGACTACCAGTCTAGGGCTTATAGTTTCTTCCTGGTAACAAACCAGGTGCCTCAGCCATGGGATGCATAATTTGAACCTAGGTCAAATACTTGGTAACAGACCAAGCGCCTCCATTCTCCAAGAGAATGGCTACTCAGAACTAAGCTGAGTCTACCAGTACTAGACTAGTCCATATCATGGTCTAGGACCAGATGTCTACCATTCAACGGAATGGTCACTCAACACTGGGTTGAGTATACCCAGGGCAGAGCTGGGTCTATATCATGGTCCCAGACCAGATATCTACCATTCAACGGAATAGTTACTCAACACTGGGTTGAGTCTTCACCGTGGTCCCAAACCAAGTGGCCCCATTCTCCTAAGAGAATGGCTCTCGATGCTGCTCAGAAAAATCAACACTCCCTCTCAGTGAGAGAGGCATTCTCTGCCATACCAAGCTTGTCACGAAAGTACACGAACTTTGATGCAGCCAGAGGCTTGGACAAGATATCTGCAATCTGTTCATCTGTACTAATGTACTGCAACTTCAGAGCACCTTTCTGCACTAGGTCTCTGATGAAATGATACCTCATTTCAATGTGTTTCGATCTATCATGAAACACTGGGTTCTCCAAAAGCTTTATGCAACTCTGATTATCGCATTGGATGATCATTGAGTCAAGCTTTTTCCCCCGAACAAATCAGATATCAGTTTTCTGAGCCAACCTGCTTCCTTGCAGGCATCACTTGTAGCAATATACTCTGCCTTAGTTGTACTCTGAGCTATGGAATCCTGCTTCCTGTTGGCCCAAGAGATCATTGTTGATCCCATACTGAAGCAATAACCAAAGGTACTTTTTCGGTCAACTACACTGCCAACCCAATCTGAATCAGTATATCCAATTAACATTACTCCACTGCTCGAAGTAAGCCTAAGCCCATAAGTGTTGGACATGCATTGATTCAGAACATTCTCTGTGTCTGATCTCGTATGCACGAGGTGCATCCAGGATCCTACAAGTTGTCTATATAGAGTAGAGTCCATACTCTGTGAACTGGTAGGTGAGTCACCCAACTTTGTTAAGTTGATGGTCATGGGTACGCCCATAGACTTGCAATCCTGCATCCCAAATCTTAGCAAGATGTCTACTGCATACTTTCTTTGTGTCAGGAAGATGTTGCCTAGCTTTTGCCAGTCCTCTAAGCCAAGGAAGTAATGCACTAATTCAAGATATTTCATCTCGAATTCAGAGGTAAGCTCCCTCTTACACTGCTCTATCAAATGTTCAGCACCTGTAAGGAACAAGTCATCTGCATATAGAACATGATTATGAACAACCTCAAAGTACAAGTTAGTCTCAGCTGTACTTTTGGAAAACCCCAAGTTATGGAGCAATCCATCCATCCTCGTATACCAGGCTCTTGGAGTATGCAAGGCTTTCTTCACAAAGACTTCGGGTTGTTCATCATAAGCTTCCACCTCAATCTTGCCATTGAGGAGGACTGTCTTTATATCTGTCTGATGTAACTTTCATTCAAACAATGCAACAAGTGAAATGATGGTTCTAAAAGTAGTATACCCGGTAACAAGAGCAAATGTCACTACTGGATTTCCTGTTGATCTGGGACCAACTTCCCACACATCATTCTTCATGATTGAACTGTACTCATCAATCATGGCATCAATCCATACTTGTTTACTTGGTGCTTCTTTGTATGATGGAGGTTCTGTACCGTCAAGTTGACTCATAAGAACTGAGTTGTGGTCTTTCTCTGAAAGTCCCAGGGGGAGCTTTAAGCTTCTCGCCTTCTTATACCATTTCTTGGTACCGAGTTTGTCTCCTTTTGGAAGCAGGAACTTCAAGTAGTTCTTCTAGTGAACTTTCAGTGTTATCGGGAACATCTGGAATTTGATCCTCAAATTCCTCTTCCTCCCTCTGAGTATCTGAAACTGGAAACTCTAGTGGAGGTACTTCATCTTCTTTTGAAAGCTCTTGTGTTTGATACACAACTTTCTCATGGAAGACCACATCTCTGTTGACTATCTTCTGTAAACCTGGAAGTGTTGTGCAATGAAGGTGTTCAAACCTTCTATGCCACATCTCACATGGATCAACTGCATGAGTGAAATCCTTAGAAGCCCTCTAAAGGCCTCCCTCTTGAACCCCAATCTGTATTGCTGAGATTAGGTCTGTGTCTTTTGTCCATAAAAAGACTTTCTTGTCCATTAAGAGGACTCTGTAACCCTTGTCTTCTAAACCAGCAACAGATAAAATATTCTTCTTTAAACCAAGAACATAAAGAACATCATCAATATGAAGAACCATACCTGAGTCAAGTTGAAGTGAAGTTGAGCCAACTCCTTCAATCTTGTAAATGGAGTCATCTCCAAGTTCTACCTAAGTGGTGAACTTCTTCTTTTTGTAACTGGTGAGAGCTCCATGGTTACCTGTCTTGTGCCTAGAGGCACCACTGTCCACCAACCAAGAAGTGAAACAATCTAAGAAAGAACCAGTTAGAGCAGAAATCAAGTAGTACTCTCTTTTAGACTCTTCATCCTTGTTAGCCTTGGTTTTCTTCTTCTTCTTTGGTTCTTCATCTTCTTCTTCTTCTTCTTCTTCCTCTGCTTCTGCAGCAGATGCTTGAAACCTTCTCTTGGGTTTCTTCTTGTTCTGCCTGCAGTCTCTAGAAAAATGTCGAAACTTGTGGCAACTATAACATTCCACTTTTGACATGTCAGAAAACTTACCCTGAGGTTTCTTTCCCTTCTTTTGCTGAGGGAAAGGCTTCTTGAACTTCTTTGTCTTTGTTGCAAGTGCAAGGTTGTCCTCCTTGATTACCTTTCCAGAGTTCCTTCCTTCTTCTTCTATGCAATCATGCCAAAGCCTTTCAAAGGTTGGTTGATTCTCTTGTCCATAAACGAATGCCATGAAAGTTTCCGAAGAGCTTGGGAGACCATCAACCATTGTTTCCACAAGGTCATCATCATCAACCGTAATACCTATAGCAATGAGTTGATCTCTTACCTGTGCAATCTTTGTGAAGAAGGAACCAACGCTCTCATCTTTGTTCAGCTTCAAAGTTCGCAGCCTCTTCTTCAAGACTCTCTTCTGAATGGGAGCCTTCTTTTCATATAGGTTGAGCAAAGTATCATAGCATTCTTTAGCAGTCTTCAAAGATGTGATGTTGGGCATCAATGACTCTCAGATAGAATCATAGATGATTCTTCTAGCCTTACCTTGCTTCCTCTTATAAGCAAGCCTACCAGCATTTGTTGTTGGTTCTTTTGTGACATTAAGAACAATGTTATCTAAGTCATTCTCATCTAGAATGGATGTCAACCTGGCTTTCCAAGAGTTGAAGTTTGTTGAACCATAGAGCTTCTATTCCGGTTTGAAACCATTGGTGGCCATCTCTGCCACTTAGTCAAATGTTAGATCTGCAAATCTTATCCCAAGATCTAGTAAAAACAACAGCTGTGTCCCTTTACTGTGTTTTTACATGCCAAGCTCTGATACCATGTTGAATTTTAGCATTAGCAGAAATACTTAAAAAATTTGCAGATCAACTTAAATAACAAATGACAAGTGCAGTAAAAAACACATTCATCACATCAACGCAATAGACACAAGAGTTTTTCACTGGGAAAACCTTCAAAGGACAAAAACCCCAAAAAGCATGAGTAGCTCATCTCGTAAATGAGATGACTTAGAAAGTCTTCAAAAAGTTCCTCAAACCCCAATCTGGGTTTAACCACAATTTACAGTAAATTTTCTCAGTGAAAATCAAAACAAGGGTTCCAAACCCTAGATCCGTAAATTTCCAGATTTGTTCAAAGACTGTAAAAAATCAGCCTGCCCATAAATGATCAGATCTGCTAGAAGAAGATCAAGAATGTCCAAAACAACAGTCTGCCCAAAAATAATTTTTAGATCTACCCAAAATAAAAAATTAGGGCCTGCCCAAATTTTATCAGCTGCCCAAAATAATTATCAAATCTGCAAAAGAAATATCATATTTGCTCAAGAGAAAAACAAAGCCTGCCCAGAAACAAAAGTGACTTCCCAAAAAAAACTAGGCAGGCTACCCGAAATTACAAACTGCCCGAAATTGACTTACAGACTGCCCGGAAATTAACTTACAGACTGCCCAGAAATTATTTCTCTGCTACCCGGAATGTCTGGTGGTTGCCCGTTTGATTTATGCCTGCCCGAGTTTCCTGTACTTTCTCCTGTCTGCTGCCCGAACTGCCCTTCCACACTACCCGTGGCTAGTTTCTTTTGCTCGGCTGCCTGTTAGACAGCCCTGCTACCCGAAAGGATTTGCAGCCCTGCCTACAATTTACAGGCTATCCCGAGGGCCTATTGAAGGTCTGGCAGCCTGTCGGCTACCACAGGACCCTCACGGGTCTGCCTTCAGGCTGCCCATGAAAGGAAGCTGACAACTCGAAAGAGAGAAGAAAAGAGCTACCCTGTCAAAACCTCAGTAGCCCGGAAAATGAAGTATGTTCTGGATCTGAGAGTGGCTGCTTTGAATTCTACCCTAGATATGAAAATGACCTTGCTGATGAAACCCTACCCTAGCCGGGGCAAAAGCATAAAAACAATCTTCAATTAGATCTTCAGTAAGAGCAGATTCACCTGTGGGAGCAAAGTAGTGTGTGATAATGAGAAGACTTGATCTTCTTTTATAATCTTCATTCACCTGTAAATGGGCCAAAATTAGGAAAGATAAAATAATAATATTTTATTCTTGTCCTAATTTCACTTTTACCTTTTTACCAAAAAGCTCCTTTTATGTATTTTTGACTTTTACCAAAAGTCCTTATTTATCTTTGACTTTCACCTGTGGTCCAAAAGTCATTTTGTATTTTTTACTTTGATTTTAGCCTTTTTCCAAGTGCCCCTGTGGTCATTACATGTGGTCCTTTTTATTCCAAAAGTACATCATCATAAACCAAGAGAGTTACTAATGCTTTTATCTCACACTCTGTGTGACACCTAGATCTGGTACTAGGGTAACTTAACCAAGGGTAGCTAATCCTTGGAGAAGTACACAAAGACAATAGATCAAGGGTCAGAGTGTCACACATGCCTAGACCCAGTCTAGGGCTTATAGTGCCTTCTTGGTAACAAACCAGGTGCCTCAGCCATGGGCTACATAATTTGACCCTAGGTCAAATACTTGGTAACAGACCAAGCGCCTCCATTCTCCGAGAGAATGGCTACTCATAACTAAGCTGAGTCTACTAGTACTAGACTGGTCCACATCATGGTCCGGGACCAAATGTCTACCATTCAACAGAATGGTCACTCAACACTGGGTTGAGTCTACCCAGGGCAGAGCTGGGTCTATATCATGGTCCCAAACCAGATATCTACCATTCAACAGAATGGTTACTCAACACTGGGTTGGGTCTTCACCGTGGTCCTGGACTAGGTGGCCCCATTCTCCTAAGAGAATGGCTCTCGATGCTGCTCAAAAAAATCAACAAGAAGAAGTGTTAAGGGCTAGAAGAAACAAAGGAGGGAACAAACCGAGGTGAAAAGGAGGAGGGCCGAAGGTGTTTGGACATTCTTAGGCCTGCCAGGGATGAGGCCGAAACTTGGAGGGAGGCCGACGGCTAGAAGAGGAGACCCGAAGGTAGTTGCAACCCTAACCAACAGCCTTGAGGCTGAAAAGAGGGGAGAAGAGAGGGATAAGGGTGAAGAGAAGAGGAAAAGGGAGGTCGCTAGGCCTGTTTTAGGAGTTTTTTTAGGGTATTATTAACAAAAATGCAGGCCAAACGCTAACCTAAACTAGCAGGACATGCAACCTATCTAACCCTAGATGTTAGGTTTTGAAGAGAAAGAAGGTTTTGGTATAAAGGGAGAGGATTGTACCCTGACGCTAGGGCATCTAAGGAGGTGACTAACCTTCCTTTTGAGAAGCCTATCATAGGTTTGACAACAAAACTAAAACAACAACGGTTATAACCCTAGAAGGACTCCTATGAGGGACGTACTTCTACCAACCAAAGTGACTAAAAGTTGAAAAAATACCTAGCCAAGACAAAATGCAGCTCTAATGGCTACCATTCAATCCATAAACATACATCATTCATCAACATTTAACAAGAGAGAGATCAAGAAAAACCCTAGATACCTCCTTATGCAAGTGTTTAGCCAACAAATCATAGCATCACTTTTAGCAAGAGCATAGAACCAAAGATCTTCAAGAAATTGTCATCCAAACCCAGAAAAACATCTTCCTCATGAGGGGCATATCACTTCCAAAGAGCCCTAGTAGGGTGAAATAAATGCATATTGTTTTATCCCACTTGTATGTTAAAATGAAGTGAGGAGAGGTTTATTTATAACCTCTCACACTCACTTTACAAAAATATCCAGGCCGACATGCCTTTAAAATGTCAACTTTCAATTATAACATAAAATGATATAAAAATAGCCTAAAGTAGGCTTAAGGTAGGCTATGTTATCCACTTATTTGTACCATAGTTGGATTAGCCGAGGAGTCGTCGGTTGACAAACATGACAAATGTTTGATTCCAGTGTATCAGATGATCCGCCTTTGTGTCTAGCCAATATTGGCTAGCCTGTTTTTCATTTGAATAATTTTGACCATGGCCCCGCAAGGTTTGTAATAAAATGTGCTGGTAGGGTATTTTTGAGTGGTTCGGTCTCCTGAGACATAGAATCTCAACTAAGGTATTCCAGGGAGTTTTTTTCCCTTGACAATTATGCTTTGCCTATAGCTGAGTATAATTGACGAGGTTTTCTCCCGCTTCCTCCAAAGCTAGAATGCCCGATTTTGAATTCTGGGCCTTGGGGGGTTATTAGAGCCCAACTGAGTGTTATAAACCTACTAGGCATTGTTAGAGTAGAGCATGGTCTTGTCCTAAGTCAATAGGACCTTTAAAAAAAATTCGAATGAGTTAAAAAGAAATTTTAATTTTTTAATTATTTCCCTAAGTTTTTTGGTTAATTTTTCCATAAATTAAATGGAAAAAACCCGTTTGTAATAAGTCGGTCATCTGGACCCCGAATTCAGTGATTGAAGGCTCTAACCTTAAGCCAAAAATCATTCTTGATCGGCCAGCCAGTTAGATCCAACTTTCGGAGCATCAATCGGACACATAATGCCCTTTTTTCTCAGAAAAGTCATTTTCGAGAAAAATAATGATTATTTATTAAAAAATGATTATTTTGGAGAAAATCAAAACTCTCCAAATTAATCCAAATTCAGCGAAATAAAAGGCTAAATGACATCTCATTGGGCATTAATGAGCATTGGAGTTAACGGAAGCTAGTTTCAGTCAGCATTCAATGATATAAATGACACCTTCACTTAGCAATTGCGCCTCCTTCAGCTAAGCTCACGTGTGGGATGAGGTGGAGAGCATTCATTTGTCCGGTGTTTTGATCGAGGCGGAACAGAAGCTTGCACTGATAATCACTGGGTAGTGGCTCCTCCATACCTAGCATATGTGGTTTCCAGACCTAACAGATGGCTCTCCTATGCAAACTCACACCTCCTTCATCCATTCACGCCCTTCCTCAGCAAAGGGGCGCCTTCCACACGTGTGGGTTCAGTTTTGGGTTGTTTCCAGTGGCTGGGGTTGGAGTGGGGGCCCCTTGCCTAGGTGGAGGCCTCCCCTCACTCCCAGCTCTTCATTTTAGGTCTGGGCTCTCAGTTATGTGACCAAGCCGGTCAGGTTATGTGATTTGGTTTTAGGGTTTTAGCACTCTCTCATTGTATAAATAAAGGCTCTTTCAGCCCTATTCAGATGGAGATTTTGGGCATGAACACTCTGCCAAAATTATTGTAATATTTGTTTGAAGTTGGAATAAAGTTGTGACTTTGGAGGTCCATGCTTGAGTTATTGGAGTTGTGGATTCACATTGTCCTTGGTGATATCTCTCTTACCATGCCTTTTCAATTATTAAATCATTTTTCATTATATACTCTAGAAGGGCTAACAATCTAGTTTATGAGTATCTTGTTCGGATTTGATATTGTTTGTAAGGGTTTTGCAAGGATCATTAGTGGTGAAAAACAAGCTTGAGATCAAGCTCTTCTTCATGAACCAGTGGTTTTTTCCATCTAACTCCTTCATTTTGCAGGTCTTTCTAAGCACTTCCCAATCCAAGAAAGAGACATAACAGTTAGAGCTTCTCCTTCCCTCCATCAACAAAGTTTAAAAAACACATTTGGTTACCTGGATCTACGAACTTCCCTCTTCTAGTTCTCTTATTTGCTCCTTGATTTTTTCGATTTCTTGCTTGCTAGCCTCTTCTTCCTTGCCTTGTTTGGCTTATCTCCTCTTCTTTTTTCGCTGCCCCGTTTTTTTCAATCCTCTTCCTTACTGTTCGCTGCCCCATTTTTATTATTTGTTGGCCTCCTTCCACCTTGTTGTGCGCCTTTTCTTCTCTTTTCTCTTCGCTGCCCTGTTTTTGTCTTATGACAGCCATCTTTCTCTTCTTTGGCTGCCCCGTTTTCACTATTTTTTGCATTTCTTTGGTCATCTAGTTCGCTACGCTATTCTTCCCTTCTCTTGTTTTTAATTGTCTTTTGTCTTCCTCCCTTTCTCCCCTCCTTTCTCTTTTGTTTCAGCCTTCTTTTGCCTCATCCTTTCTTGCCTAATAAAAAGTTTCATGCTTTCCTTCAAAAGTCCTTTCAAAGGTTGAATTCCTAAAGGCAAGTTGTAAAGTCTTAATAAAAATATCATTGTTTGAGGGGGGTTTTTAAGTCCCCACTCTCATCCTCCCCCATTTGGGGAGGTGTGTGTTGTTTTCATCTTCTTATGTGCTTAGATTAGATGTGTTTTTGTTCATAATATTTGCATCATTCCTCTGAGAATACTAATTGTTAGATTAGCATATTTGATTCATTGAATAAGTTGATTACTTCATCTCTCAAATTTTGTATCTTTCGTAAGTAAATCCACTTCTTAAAGTAGAAATCTCTTGAATCTCACCATAAGGTGGATCAAGAGTGCTCTCTGTCGGAGAGTTTAATAAACCATCTTCACTTTACTTTCGTGCATCATATTGTTTAATCAAGTTAATCGATCAGTAAGAGTCTTGAACAAGCAGAAACACAAGTCAAGAGCACTCTCTATCAGAGAGCATCATTAATCTTGCATATCCTTGCATTAGGCATCTAGATTAGATAAGACTCTTGAACCTTTGTCATAAGACAAGGTCAACAGCGCTCTCTATCGGAGAGTTTAATTAATTGACTTAATAAAATCTTTCAACTCACACTCCCTCTAATTAATTTACTTTGTTGATCTCCTTCACCTAGTATGCTCTGCCAACTTTCGAGTTGGGCTCGTACTCAGAACGGTGAACGGACTTGCTAAGACCGCAATAACAACATAATTAAAACTTTTACCCCATAACCAACGCATCGGCATTGTCTCAATAAAATACTCAGGCAGTGGGCAAATTCCAAGTGGGGGCATCGGGCAACCCAAGTTATTGAACACCTAGCTTGTGATTCCAGACAGGTCCGTCATGTCTTCGAACGGAGCCACCTGAAGGTATTTCCAGTTAGGATCTCCAGACACCTTAAGCAAGATCACCATTAAAATCTTTAAAACTTACCAAGAACACTCGCACAATCTAACCTTCATTAGTTTAAATTCCAGACTCGTGTTTATTTCTTCAGTGCATTTCAGTTTCATCGACTCCATAAGGCACTGGTCCTTGTTTTGTTTTGCATAATTATATGATCAATTGTCTATGGCTTAATATAATTGTTATCACTGAATGCATAATTGTTGTCTAGAATTTAAATTTATCTTTTAATCTCTCATTTGCAACATGGTTTGCCTTTTTTCACATTCATAATAAGTAAAACACCTTCTAATCATAATAACTCCTAAAAAACACCCATCTGCATCCACAACCTTCAAATACACTTTAACAACTTAAGAGCCTTAGAAAACTCTTTTGTAGGGACTACCCCCCTTGGCTTTGTTAGGAGTTAGCCTAAACGGAGGAGCTAGGAGTAGGTGACAGTACCTAGCTCTGTGCTTGTCCCCAAGGCCACACCTCTCCCACTTTCCTAAGTGAGGAGACAGCTTTCAATTGATTTCTGCTGCAGGTGTGCAATCAGCGGACAACAGGCTAACAAGGGTATTTTTCCTCATATGCCTAAAACTGCTAAAAATAAGCAAATCACTCCGAACGAAAGGTAGGAGTGAGCTAGAGGGAGGGCGTCATGCCCCATCTAACCCCGAAAATGTTGTAAATCCCTTAAGGAAGGAAGGAAGGAAATATTTTAACGTCCGCGAGGCTAACAATAGCCTATGGGACAGACCAACTCGCACGTTGTTTTCTGCAATTTAATCCTTTGTTTGTTCAACTTGATGATGAGCGCACCCAATTTTTCCACAGTCCCCTCGTTAAATAAATCATCCCAAGATTTATCCGCCAAGACATCTGCGTACCTGTCCCTATTGTCCTTAAAGGCTTCACACTCTAAAATGAAGTGTTTTTCTGTCTCCACCTTACCAGCGGTGCAAAAAATACACACTCTTTCTGCCCAAGCTTCTTTTGGCCTTTTCCAGCGCTCGATCTCACAACGGAGTTGATGGGAATTAGTTCTTAATTGAGCACTGAGAATTTTGGCTTTCCAAGGTATATTGGCCTCTATGCATGCCTTTTAATGCTGATTGTAGGTAGGGTTAAACTCTTCAATATAATACTTTCTCTTTCTCCCTAGCTCTTTATCCCAAGTTCGCTTGTGGAACTTATTGATAACAAAAGCCTTTATTTCTTTACTATTCCTAGGACACGTGCTCAAGCACATATCCCACTTGCTAAGCCAGTTAATATTTTGCCACATCCAAGTCTTCTTTCTTTTGCACAATATGTCATTGAAGACAACCTTAGGCCATCTACCTTCTTCCATTTGCTCAACTCTTTTTAGATATCTTATGAGTCTCACCATAGCTATTGCTTCAATAGAAGCCACCCCCATTTCACTTAGCATGATTTCGTATGGCACTGAACTCTTAATTTTGAACTTGCTTGTGATCATGTGTTTTTGAATCTTTTCTATTTGCTTCCATTGTAAGTTAGAGGTACTGCTAGCCCAAACTTCACAACCATAGAAAACAATTGGGATCACTATGAGCCCAAAAAGGGTTTGCATAGTTTTCCAGTCCCATAACTCTGCCTCTCTGCACCTATTTTGGAAAGCATAAAACGCTATCCAACCTCCCAGAGTTCTTTTTTTCCTGCAGCCTTCCCAACTCAAACTTTAGTTGAAGTCGATTCAGAGGT
The DNA here is from genome assembly GCA_001517045.1 of Pseudotsuga menziesii. Taxonomy (NCBI): domain Eukaryota; kingdom Viridiplantae; phylum Streptophyta; class Pinopsida; order Pinales; family Pinaceae; genus Pseudotsuga; species Pseudotsuga menziesii. The sequence goes on from LPNX010122491.1 coordinate 41,312, forward strand.
GCTTGTAATCTTCCACTACTTCAAGGGTAATGTCTTCAAAGTAGAACTTATGTTGTTTATGTTTTCTTTTGCTAGAGAAAATTACCACTTTCGTCTTGCTAGTATTTACTTGCATCCCAACTGTTCTACAAAAGTGCTCAAGGAAAACCAAGTGCTCTTGCAAGCCAAGAGCAGACTTAGCAATCAAAATAAGGTCATCTGCATACAAAAGAAGCCTTATCACATACTCACCCATGAGGACGCCATCCCCGCCCTCTAGGTTTAACCACTCTTCAAGTTTGTCAATATATAAGCCAAAAAGGATAGGGGATAATGGGCACCCTTGCTTGACCCTAATATCGCTTCTGAAACTTTCGGAGATACCATCTAATGTTCTAATTTTGACTTTGACATCCTCATATAGCCTGTGAACAGCTGCTCTAAGATGTATAGGAACCCCAAGTTCCTCCATTCTGTGCCATAGTTTATCCCTGGGAACCGTGTCAAAAGCTTTTTTGAAATCTACAAAGCAATAAAAGGCTTCCCCTTTTTTCTCCCACACTTTTTCAATGATGTGCCTTAAAGTAATACCATGGTCCACCGTGGAATGTTTAGGTCTAAAACCTGCTTGTCCTTTAGCACGCTTGTCTCTTTCTTCCGCCCACTTGCTAATTCTATTTTCTAGCATGCTTCCAAAAAGCTTTGCAAAGCAGCAGTACGGCCTGGGTGGAAGGATGACATCCTCTGAGGAAGGAGGCCAACGAGAGAAAGCACCAGTCAACTGAAGGGCCAGGAGGGTGTCTAAGGTGGTTGTAAAGGGAGAACAAGGTCTCATAACTGAAACAAAGGACACCAATTAAAGGAAACAAGGTGTGGGGTCATGTGACCCAGTGATCAACCCCTAGCAGCCCCAGACACAAACCCCGGGGTTAAAAACCCCAACAAAGGGCAGTCAGCAGTGTCATTAAGCCATAGTACTCCTAAAGGAAGGACCAAAGGGCTCGACCATGACCACCATTGTTGAATAACACCCCTCCTAGTCGAAAAAAAAGGCCTCTCTCTCCCTGGGGCACATCTGAAGGTGTGTTGGGTACAAGCGCAGCGTAACAATGTCCCACAGGTATCTAAGCAAATGTTTTGCAGCAACCCAATGTATGTGCTTAGGCTCAAACATAAACTAACTAAGAGCCCTCACTACATAGCATAGATATGGTGTAGTATGTACTAGGTACATCAATGATACAATTAGTTGATGGTACAAGGTAAGATCCACTAACTTTGAACAAGAAGCTAATTGATGTAGCTTCTTCAAGTTTGACAGCATAGGTGTGCTCATGGGCTTGCAGTCTTGCATCCCAAATCTTCGCAATATATCTGAGACCCATAGAGATGGTTTTGGCTTAAAGTTTGTACCAGCACATACAAACAGTGCACATGTACAGCAGTAGACAAATACAAGCTTTGTCATGTAAAGGTATGGTCAAAATACTGTATCATGTTGGTACAATGAGTGGCACATACAGTGGTAAATGTTAGTGTGAAATTGTGATGATGCATATTATTGTAGAATGTTATGATGATAACCTTAGCAATAGCGCATACAGTGATGAAGTAGATACAGTGATACAATGAATTGTGAGTATAAACAGTAATATGAGTATATGCACTAGTGTAGAATGAAGTATGATCATGCAAGCCCTAGTCATTGTTTTGATGCCTGGAACAGTGATCCAAGATATGAACAGTTCAGTTTGAAGGTCATTCTCTATAGCCCAAGCTTGAAGTAAAGTGGCATGTATGTTGATGTTGATGTTGCCATGAAACAGTACATTACAGTATGAGTAAGGTTGCTTTGAAGAGTTCTTTGGGGTTTTGACCAGCATATACTTCCACAGTCAAATTCTTTTTGTAGCAGCAGTAAGGTATGAAATGTTGCAGCAGTCGCAAGGAAGAGGAGCAGATCCGAATTATGAGTCTTGACTGAGTTTGAGGGTTTCCACAAATACTTAGTCTAAGTTTGAAGGAAGGCTGCCAACAGTCCAAATTCTTGGATTAAGATAAACTACACACAATCCCAAGCTTGGAAGGGAAAGCAGTTCAGTTTTTGCACCTTGACATTCCAAACTTAACAGTCCAAGTTACTAGCACACACCTTGACAAAAGACACATCTAATTTGGATGGTTTGGTGACTGTCTGAGTTTCATCTTAGCACTCAATCCAAATTTGTCAAAGTGGACCACAGTCCAAGATCCGAAGTGACTGTGTTCAGGGTTGACATGTTTGAGTACAAGCAGTCCAAGGATGGCTTGGCTTGGATTCTTCCTTAGCATATACATACAAGTCTGAATGCTGCTAGAGTTGGATGGTGACTGATATCCTTCCACAGTCCCAAATTGGTGACAGTCTTGACCAAGGTCTGACATGGTTTAGGTCTGTTTGACAGTGTTCATGACAGTCTTAGTTAATATATAGTCTGTGTATGTCAAAGTATGACAGTGTTTGAGTTCACCTTGCACGGTAAACACATGTCTGGGTTAATGATGGCAATCCTTTGAAGAATGTCTTCTCAACTCAAGGTTGAAGTTTATACACATTTCAAGGCATCCAAAGCAGAGCTATCTAAGGTGTACTCACACTCGAACAATTGAAGAAGCATGTCCCAAGTATGTTGAAATAGTATGCACAAGGTAATCAAGCCTAAGGCATCTGAAAGCTTGCAAGTTGCTTCATCTAGTTAAGCTCTGATTTAAGTTGACTAAGGTAATTTAAGTACAACTCAGGTACAATGTATATGCATACATGATTTATGTGAATGCTGGTTCACTGATGGCATCTGACCTTGGAATATCAGTATAATATGATTGAAGTTTGTAGTATTTGTAGATATGTTTTGTAAGGTCTTCCCAGAACACACATAGTGCAAGCATACACAAATCTATGCATAGAGGTTGACAAGCATGAAGATAACAACCCCAGAAGCTATTAATGAAGTATAAGGATGATGCACAGTTTAGGGAGATGACTGCCCTAACTTGATGATAAGAGCAAACTAGATGTGATTGGCATGAACCTTGAGCAGTAGAGTTGATGATCAATATAAGCAGAGATGATGAGCAGCGTTGATGATGAGCAGAGATGATGAGCAATGTTGATGATGAGCAGCGTTGATGATAAGCAGATGAGCATGAGCAGAGATAGTTGGCAACAGATTGAAGAGATAGGTGATGTTGATGTGATTGATGAAATGATGTGACAGTGAGCTTTAATTGTAAAAGCAAGCTTATTTTGCTTTTGAGGTTAGGATACCTCAAACCCTTCTTAGCAAGGTCTAAGAAAACCAGGCAAAGTCCTGGATGCAGAGTAGGTGCTCTACATATCAGTAGGTGCTGATTTTACCTCACGGTTGTAGCCGGACCAAAACTAATACAAAAAGATTACAAAATTATATGGTGTTGTGTTCTTTTGTGTTATGGTTCTTGATGATTCAAATGCTTATGATATGTGAATGATGAAGTGAAAGATGTTTATGAAATGATTATGCAGTGATGAATTGGTAGTTAATTGTGACAAGTTAAGAAAATTTCTAAAATTGCTTTACACTGATTCACCCCCCCTCTCAGTGTCTAACAATTAGTATCAGAGCCGGCCTTCGTCACAAGCCTAGCAAGCTTGAAGGAGATCCTTAGACACAATGGAGGAAAAGAAAGAGTCATCAAGCAATGACGTGCCTATACTTGATATTACAGATTATTTCAGTTGGAGGAGCAAAATGAAGGCTTATCTGAAGAGGTTTGGTATTTAGGAAATTGTTATCAATCCACCCGCTCCATCAAACAAGAAAGGAAAATCAGCTGCACATAAGGAAGCAAAGAAGGACAACACTACAGCCTTGAAGTTCCTCATGGATGGACTTTCCAGCTCAGTGAAAGAAAGTGTAGGAGAGTACACTTCGGCAAAAGACCTATGGTTCAAGTTGGAGAGTGAGTATCACAAGGCAAAACCAGAAGCCGAAAACACAGATCAAGAATCGGAAGACAAGCCCCCAGAAGAGCTCAATCAAGAAGAAGACAAACAAGAAGAGGACTCTAGTAAAGGTATGGACTCTTGTGATTATAATGATAGCTTGTGTGATGAAATTGAGAAGGTTCTTGCAGAAGATACATCTCACGTTGCTAAATATTGATCTCAGAGCCAATTGGTTCCTAAACACAGTAAATCTGAACTAGAGTGATTTCACGAAATTCAAAAAGAAAATCTTGGACTCCTTGAATGAATATCAGCAGAAGACCATGTCAATGAAAGTGTTGCTTGTCAAGCTCAAAGACAAGGACAAAGAGTTGCGGGATCAAATGAAAGACAAGGATGCTGAAGTTGAACAATTAAAGACTGAATTGATCAGTCAAAAGGAAGAATCAGAAAAGCTTGCTCAAGAGCTTGAAGAAACTAGAGAGGTCAATCATGATCTGAAGACTCAGCTGGAGGAAGCCAAGAGGACAGAAGAAATCCTGAAGAGTCAGCTAGAAGAAAAGGATTTTGGAAGTTCAAAGATGAAACAAGGAGTTAGGTCTATTCCTCAAAGCAACTTCATAAAAGAAACAACTCCAAGACCCAGGTATGAAAGTGGCTTCAATGGTTATTGTTATTTTTGTTCTAACTTTGGTCATAAGGCTATGGATTGTAGATTCTATGGAAGAAGAAGGGCTGGAAGCCCCAATGACTCAGTTAGGTGTTGGACACGTAATCAAGTCAGACATGTTGCTGCCACATGTCACACATTGAGATGCTACACCTGCAGAGGGTTTGGCCACAAAGCCCAAGAATGTGCAAGGCAAAGAAGTCATCCAAGAAGGAGTCCTTCATATACATCAGCAAGAAGATTTGAAGATCAGAAGACAAATGCCTACAGTCAGGGATACGCTCAGGCATGGAGAAATGAAGCTGATCAAACAAGTGTTGGAAGTTCCAACAGCTCAGTCAGGTGTTGGACATGCAACAATGTTGGTCACATTGTTGCATATTGTCGTATGATGAGGTGTTATAGATGCAGTGGCCTTGGGCACAAAGCTCAAGATTGTTGGAGTACACGGAAACAACCCTTGAGAAACTTCCTATACAGCTCATCAAGGAAAGCCAGTGCAAATGAAGGAACAAATGCTCAAAGGACAGATGTCAAGAAGCAAGTATGGATGAGGAAGACTGAGCAGTTGCAGATAGGAGAAGTTGATCAAAGCAGGGAGGATGGCTTCCATATGGCAAGCCAAGTGTAAGGTCTCTCTCAGACCTTAGCACACCTTGAGTTCATAAGGCTGGAGGATGAACTCAACGAAGCAAGGATGGTTACTCCAGGCATACAGACAGGTCCTAGGATCGTGCATATTGACAGGGGGAGCAGTCAGCAGTGATCAGAGATTTCAGACACAGGTATGTGGACACCCTTTTCCATTGATGCCAAAGGGGGAGAGATGAAGACAAAAGGGGAGCATGAGTTGTTGTCATCAATGACAAAGGGGGAGATTGTTGATGAAATTGTCATTGATGCCAACATGGACTTGCAGTGGCCCCACGGGATGTCTTTGATGCCACCAAGTCCCACCTACAGTGCCTTGACCCCTTACAGAGTGGGTTTGTGCCTTGAAGCACCTTGTACCCAGTTGACAAGGTCCTTGTACCCACAAGGATGAATCTCGAAGCCACCACCTTGCTGAAGACATTGAAGACCCTGGAGATGGTCCTGAAGCCCTTGGTAGACATTGGAGAAACCCTAGATGGGTTGGAGAAGCATTAATGACCCATTCTGTGGTCATTCATGCTCTGATGGTGTCATGGTACCCCAGGAGAAACCAAGCTACCCCACAGGTGATATCTTGCTGGATCATGTGGTTGAGGCGGTTAAAGAAGACCATGAAGCCCCTTGCTTGATGAAGAAGCTCATGAAGACTTGGAACCCCTGATGAAGACCTTGATGGCCTTGCAAAGATCATGGAGCCCACTACTTGCACTTACATGGTTAGGTGACATGAAGATATGGTCATTGATGACTTAATGAAGTCATGAAACCTTTATGAAGGCCCTTGAACCCACACTTGGTGAAAATGGTGTGGCTCATGTGTATGAATCTTTGATGTGTTGATAAAAGGACACCTAAAGACTTGCAAACCCTAAGAAGTGATGATGGCACTTGGACACTTATTATACCCTTGATATGGTGGACACCCTATGAACTTTAATGATGTGGCAAAGGCATACATGCAAGCCCTAGTGGGTTAAAAGACACCCTTATGATAAGGAGTGATTGTGTGACTTAAGTGTAGGGTGGATTTTGAATACAGTGATTTAATAAAATTAAAATTCAAAGTCAAAATTAAAAATTCAAATAACAAATTTAAATTAAAAATTAAAACACTTACCATCTTACATTTTTGAAGTCGGCCAGCCTAATTCCTCCAATGTTGACCATTCCTTAAATTAAAATAAAGAAATAAAATTTTGTTTATTTTAAATACAAGTCTGCTCCAGAATTTATGGTGGAAAAACCACTATAAATACCCTAACAAATTTCATTTTAGGGTGTGAATTTTGAAAGAGCCCTGAGATAAAATTAGGAGTTTTGACTGAGGCAAATTTCGGAGGTGCAAACTGAGGCAATTTCAGAGGTGCAGCTGACTAAGGAAATTCAGTCATCTTGACTGAGGATATTCGGGACTGTTCGGGAGCAGCAGAGAAGGTTTTTTTTGTTCTTATACAACAGTCTGAAATATTCTTTTTTTACTGTAAAATTCGGTGCAGCAGAAAGGAGAAGACCCTAATTTACAGCAGACAACAACCCAAGCAACAAATGGAAATTTCGATGGTCAATTGAGACCCATAGAGATGGTTTTGGCTTAAAGTTTGTACCAGCACATAAAAACAGTCCACATGTATAGCAGCAGACAAATACAAGCTTTGTCATGTAAAGGTATGGTCAAAATACTGTATCATGTTGGTACAATGAGTGGCACATACAGTGGTAAATGTTAGTGTGAAATTGTGATGATGCATATTACTGTAGAATGTATGATGATAACCTTAGCAATAGCGCATACAGTGATGAAGTAGATACAGTGATACAATGAATTGTGAGTATAAACAGTAATATGAGTATATGCACTAGTGTAGAATAAAGTATGATCATGCAAGCCCTAGTCATTGTTTTGACGCCTAGAACAGTGATCCAAGATATGAACAGTTCAGTTTGAAGGTCATTCTCTATAGCCCAAGCTTGAAGTAAAGTGGCATGTATGTTGATGTTGATGTTGCCATGAAACAGTACACTAGAGTATGAGTAAGGTTGTTTTGAAGACTTCTTTGGGGTTTTGACCAGCATATACTTCCACAGTCATTCTTTTTGTAGCAGGAGTAAGGTATGAAATGTTGCAGCAGTCACAAGGAAGAGGAGCAGATCCGAATTATGAGTCTTGACTGAGTTTGAGGGTTTCCACAAATACTTAGTCTGAGTTTGAAGGAAGGCTGCCAACAGTCCAAATTCTTGGATTAAGATAATCTACACACAGTCCCAAGCTTGGAAGGGAAAGCAGTTCAGTTTTTGCACCTTGACATTCCAAACTTAACAGTCCAAGTTACTAGCACACACCTTGACAAAAGACACATCTAATTTGGATGGTTTGGTGACTGTCTGAGTTTCATCCTAGCACTCAATCCAAACTTGTCAAAGTGGACCACAGTCCAAGATCCGAAGTGACTGTGTTCGGGGTTGACATGTTTGAGTACAAACAGTCCAAGGATGGCTTGGCTTGGATTCTTCCTTAGCATATACATACAAGTCTGAATGCTGCTAGAGTTGGATGGTGACTGATATCCTTCCACAGTCCCAAATTGGTGACAGTCTTGACCAAGGTCTGACATGGTTTAGGGCTGTTTGACAGTGTTCATGACAGTCTTAGTTAATATACAGTCTGTGTATGTCAGAGTATGACAGTGTTTGAGTTCACCTTGCACGGTAAATACACGTCTGGGTTAATGATGACAGTCCTTGGAAGAATGTCTTCTCAACTCAAGGTTGAAGGTTATACACATTTCAAGGCATCCAAAGCAGAGCTATCTAAGGTGTACTCGCACTCGAACAATTGAAGAAGCATGTCCCAGGTATGTTAACTTTGAAGTATGTTGAAATAGTATGCACAAGGTAATCAAGCCTAAGGCATCTGAAAGCTTGCAAGTTGCTTCATCTGGTTAAGCTCTGATTTAAGTTGACTAAGGTAATTTAAGTACAACTCAAGTGCAATGTATATGCATTACATGATTTATGTGAATGCTGGTTCACTGATGGCATCTGACCTTGGAATATCAGTATAATATGACTGAAGTTTGGAGTATTTGTAGATATGTTTTGTAAGGTCTTCCCAGAACACACACAGTGCAAGCATACACAAATCTATGCATAGGTTGACAAGCATGAAGATAACAGCCCCAGAAGCTATTAATGAAGTATAAGGATGATGCACAGTTTAGGGAGATGACTACCCTAACTTGATGATAAGAGCAGACTAGATGTGATTGGCATGAACCTTGAGCAGTAGAGCTGATGATCAATATGAGCAGAGATGATGAGCAGCGTTGATGATGAGCAGAGATGATGAGCAATGTTGATGATGAGCAGATGAGCATGAGCAGAGATAGTTGGCAACAGATTGAAGAGATAGGTGATGTTGATGTGATTGATGAAATGATGTGACAGTGAGCTTTAATTGTAAAAGCAAGCTTGTTTTGCTTTTGAGGTTAGGATACCTCAAACCCTTCTTAGCAGGGTCTAAGAAAACCAGGCAGGGTCCTGGATGCAGAGTAGGTGCTCTACATATCAGTAGGTGTTGATTTTACCTCACGGTTGTAGCCAGACCAAAACTAATACAAAAAGATTACAAAATTATATGGTGTTGTGTTCTTTTGTGTTATGGTTCTTGATGATTCAAATGCTTATGATATGTGAATGATGAAGTGAAAGATGTTTATGAAATAATTATGCAATGATGAATTGGTAGTTAATTGTGACAAGTTGAGAAAAGTTCTAAAATTGCTTTACACTGATTCACCCCCCCTCTCAGTGTCTAACAATATCAACTGCATACTTCCCTTGTGAAAGGAAGATCTCATCTAGATTTTTCCAAACCTCTAGACCAAGAAAAGAGTGCATAAGACCTAGATCCTTTATCTCAAATTCTGAAGTGAGCTCCCTCTTACATTGAGCTATCAGTTGTTCCTCTCCAGTACGGAATGGGTCGTTAACATATATTACCAAGATCAAGGGATGGTTCTGAACAACCTTAAAATATAAGTTGGAATTAGCAGCACTCTTGGAGAAACCAAAGCTGAGAAGGTAACTGTCAATTCTTGCATACTAGCACAGATCCATTTTAAACCCGGATCTATCAAGCACCGAGAGGAATCCAATTTCTTGAGGTGTACATTTTTTTACTATTTGGATCCCTCTTGGTACTTGATAGATCTGGGTTTAAAATGGATCTATGCTAGTTTAATTTTTTTTTAATATATATATTTTTTAAGTTGATATGCAATTTATATTTTTCATTTTTTTATTTTAAAATATTTTTTTATTTATGTCGGCTAGCATAACGTGACTAACGTGACAAGATCTTCCCCATATTGGGTTGGAGAGCACCTCAATTCTCTCGATGCAACCAGACTCTTGGAGCTTGTTTATGCCCATACAAGGCTTTCTTTAGCTTGCAGACATGGGATTCCTTTCCATGAATCACAAAACGTTTTGGTTGCTCTAAGTAGACTTCTTCCTCAACTTTTCCATTGAGAAAAGTTGTCCTCACATCCATCTGGTGAAGTTTCCATTCCAGAACTGCAGCAAGGGTGATAATCATTCTGATGAAGGTGTATCTGGCAACTAGAGAAAAGGTTTCATCATGATACCTTCCTTTTGAGAGAAACCACAAGCCACAAACCTTGCTTTATATATTTCAATACTTCCATCAACAACATGTTTGATTTTGTAAATCCATTTAGAAGTCACTACAGACATCCCCTTTGATCTTGGGACCACTTCCCATACATGATTTTTCATGATAGAATTGTATTATTCTGTCATTGTATCTTTCCATACCTACTGACTGGTTGCTTCCTCATAGGTGGAAGGCTCTGCTTCGATGATGTGGACCAGAATACCTCTAAGGCTTCTTGCTTTCTCTTAAAGTTCCTACAGGGGTTGTATGTGTTTCTACTTCCTGCAAAGTTTCACGAAACCAAGCAGGTCTTCTTTTGGTAGGAGGAGCCTCAAGCAGTTCTTAAATAGGCTTTTTTGGTTCTATGGAAGCATCTGGAATTGAGGGCTCATCCTCCTCCTCCCTCTGATCATCTGAAAGAGGAGAATCTGGAATTTTCGAAGGAGAAGTCTCTGAATCATTTGGAAGCTCTCTAGAACAACAAAAAGCAGCTTCTTCATGAAATATCACATCTCTACTGACCTCAATGTATCTCTGACCAGGAACACAGATACGATAAGCTTTTGAGCTTTCACTGTAACCAACACATGTACCTTTCTTTCTGAAAGGCTCCAATTGTGTTCTATTTTCTTTTGGCACATTAATATAAACTAGAGTGCCAAAAATCCTCACGCGATCAACTGCTGGTTTCTTACCTGTAAATACTTCCTTTGGAGTCTTTTCCCCTAAAAATAGCATGAGGGCTTCAGTTCTGAATGTATACAGCAGTACTGGCAGGTTTAGACCATAGAGATAGAGGAAGATCCAAATCACATAACATGGCTTTGACAACTTCGCATATTGTCCTATTCTTTCTTCATGTAACTCGATTTTGTTGAGGGTTGTAACACACAGTTAGCTCCCTCTTGATCCATGCTTCTCAGCAAAAATCATCAAATTGATGAGATTCAAACTCACCCCCATTATCTAACCTCAAGATCTGGATGTGCCTTCTTGTCCGGTTTTCAATCAATGCCTTGAACTCTTTGAACTTATCAAAAGTTTCATTCTTAGTCTTTAGGAAGTAGATCCAAGATTTACGAGAGCAATTATCTATAAAAAGTACATAATATAAACAACCACTCATAGAAGGTGCAGTCATAGGTCTTGTTACACTACACTTGTAGCAAGAGAGCACCTTCAAGTGTACTCCAAGGAGAGAGGGCCAATATTTTCGACCAAGAGGGGTGTTATCGAGCAATGGTGGTCATGATTGGGCCCTTTGGTCATCCTTTAGGGGAACTATGGCTTAATGGCACTGTTGAATACACTTTATTGGGGGTTTTAACCTTAGGGTTAGTGTCTAGGGCCCCTAAGGGTTGACCACTGGGTCACATGGCCCCATATCCTACTTATGTGCTCTGGTGGCCTTTGCTTCAGCTGTGAGACATTCGTCTCCCTTCACAACCACTTAGGACACCCTCCTGGCCCTTCAGTCAGTGGGTTCCTGCTCTCCCTAGCCTTATATCCTCAGAGGAAAGACACCCTCCATGCCAGGCCTTTTCATGCTTTAAGGAGGGTGTTGAGGGATTTTACAACATTCTAGGGGTTAGATGGCGTATAACGCCCTCCCTCCAGCTGACTCCAGCCTTTCATTCGGAGTGATTCACTTATTTGAGCGTGTTTCAATGCCTAGGGGTACAAATATCCTAGGTAGCCTACCTTGAGCCTACCTTAGGCTATATTTTATTATTATTTTCTTTTAATTTCAGTTGACATTTTATAATTTCAAATTCACTTAATTTAAGGCATGTAGGCCTAGATATGTTGTAAAAAGTGAGTGTGAGATCATATAAATAGATCTCCTCACTTTCATTTTAAAGACAGAACTTATGGGATAATACACTATGCACTTATTTTACCCTTGCTAGGGTTTCTTTGGATGGATGCGCTCCTCTTGAGGAAAGTTTTCTGGTTAATGCAAGTTGTTTTCTGGTAATTCTTAGGTGAAGTTCTTTGCTTTTGGTGATGCTTTGATTTGTTGAATGAACACAAGCACCAAAAGGTCAGGCTTCTCACCTTTTTGTTTGGATGTTGGTGGATGTGCACGTTCGAAGTCTTGGTGGTAGCCCTAGTGCTGCACTTTTCCCTAGGATAGGCCATTACCTTCTGTTCTTGTCACCTTGGCAAACTAAGGCACGTCTCCTTGTGAGGGTTTCTCCTTAGTTTTTCTAGGCTAGTTGCTTAACCTAGGACCCTTCCTCACTAGGCTAGCCATTCTCCTTAGAAGTTCTAGGTTGGGTAGGGCTTGTGCTAGGGTAGATTTCCTTGGTTTTCATACTCTTTTCTACTTCAAAAACCTAGTCAATAGGGTTAGATAGATTGCATTTTACGTGGTAAATTAGGGTAATTTTAGGTCTGCATTTTTATGCCGAAAACCATAAAAATCAATAAAAACAAATTGCATTTGTTGGCCTCCCTAAAATTTTGGCCTCTTTCCCTAGAAATTCGCCCTGGACTCTAAAGCCCTAAAAACCCTAATGCGGAATTATAGGGAACCCTAAAGATACAAAAATTCCAAAAATCTCAAAATTTGCCCTAAAAGGTCCTAAAACAGTTCTAATTTTACCCTAAACCTTCCCTTCTTCCTTCCTCTCAGAAACCCTCACTCCACTATCCTACACCCTTTCTAACCCTCACTCTACCCCTTTCCACTCCCTAATACCTCCTCTTACCCTAGGGTACCCCTCTCTTAGGGAAGCCCTTAGTTCGGGTCTGCTGTTATAGCAGTACCCCCTTCTCCTTACCCTCCGCGGTCACCTTGTGTTGTAGCCTTATCCTATCTACAGGGATGCCCTTTACAGTGACGGCCCTCTCATTTACCCAAGACTTGTTCTCCTAATAACTACATACAAACATTGGTTAGATAATCATAAGTTACTTGTAATGGACACCTAAAGGGTAAGATTAATGCTGGTGTAAATTATAAGTTTGGGTCATCATTATAACTTGGACTGTTTGCATCATTTCCTAATCAGTCACGTAGTCTGCACACAAGATATACATACAGTATTTTACATGGTCTGAAGTGGGTACAATTGTTTAGTTAATGCCTTGTCACATGCAAATACTTATTCATGCTATTGTTGTTATGTTACTAACCCTGCCATACTGATATTGAATTGCTGATATAAATGTTGATTTATAATACTTTTTGCAATTTCAGACCTTATGTCAGCTACTGCGACTAAATCCATGTATTGGATGTCCCCACAAATATAGATACACAATGATATATTGTTATTCATTATTATGTCCAATGCTGCTATAATACTTAAGTAAATGACTGATACATACTACTGCAGTTGACTAAATACATTCAGTCCATGTTTCAACAAGTGATAATCTATGACTGATATTTCGATGATGCTGCATGCACATATAAATTGCTAGTTCAATTTGCTATAAGGTAGATACAAAGAGATGTGTGAATTTACGGTTTGATTCATTTCATTGTCATCTACTAGTACTGCTTTTAATCACACTTATAAATGCTGCTATAATGAATGACTGAATAATTTCTGTTGTTATTCGCTTTTACATAGTCAATGCTGCTATACTAATGTGTTATATGATATTTGCACACACACCTTGTCATTTACATTTGGGAATAAGGCATACCTTGAGGTGATTATACTGCTGAGATACAACATTGCCTTCAAACTTGGCATACTAATGAGATGAATGCATGGTTGTTACACTTAAATTAGTGACTTATAAGGTTGTATGATAATATTGCACTTCTTATTAATTACTTACTTATCATTGGAGGAATTGCAAACACTCCTAGTACATTCCTTCCTCACTCTTATGATTTGACTCCAATAAGGCATTGGTCTCTAATAACCTCGAAAGAGCTATTTTTTGGTGTTTAGTGTCTTTTCCATAGTTGAATTAGGGCTCTCCCGTAGGAGGCTTCGACTTCCGAAGTATGGAGTTTGTGCAACTTCAGAAGCTATTCTTATTGTTCTCCTTCGGGAGTTGAACTTGTTGTAATTATTCATCTAAACCCTAGAAAGAGCAATGTAATCCTTGCGGATAAAAACCAGCAATAAAAGAATAAATAAAATAATAAAATATAAAATTATTTATTGCACCCCCAAGTGAAGTCTGCCTCAGTTATTTTCTGGGTGGCAAAACAGTATAAATAGAAGGCGCCCCTCCTCATTTCAGCACACAATAGCAGCGCAGCAGCTACACAGCAATTCGCAGTTTTCTGGTAAAGACAACAGCTCGTAGTTTTCTGGGAAAGACAACAGCTCGTAGTTTTCTGGGAAAGACAACAGCTACACAGCAGCTTATAAGTAGACTAATTTTCAGGGTTTCATATTTGGAAGGAATTTCCATATTTTTTTTCTTTCTTCATTGTACTCTAATCTCAGAATTATCATCTCTAGACGAAGGTTGCTAGGTTTTTCCCAATTGGGTTTCCCAGGTGAAAAATACTTGTGTTATTGATTTGTGCTTTGTCTATCTTCTAGTGATCCTATTGATAAATGCAATTAAGATATACTGCTATAATTTATAAGAAAATCTAACATGGTATCGGAGCAGAACTAGAAGAAGCCATTGTAGGAACTTTGTCGGCAACCTGTTGAAACTAGGGTTTCATCTTTCAAGGTCTTCACTCAACCTTTTGGCAGAAAAAGAGGCTTGGGAATTTCGCTCTAAGGAAGGTGTATCTTTATGTCGAGACGGAATTGGATTCTAAGCATTTTTAGTTTTGGCATGTCACTACTGCGGGAAATTAGGGTTTTCACAAAAGTGGAATTTTTGAGTGAGCCCAGCATAGAATTGTTCTCCTCCTCAAAATCGAAATTTAGAGACCAAGATCGAAATTTTTGGTTGGGTAAAACTCTGAGAAAGTCAAACCCTAATTTGACCCTTGAGCAGAAAACCAGCACTACAGAAGATCAGTTCCAGATCCAGATCTGCAATCAAGATGATCACCATGAAGGTTGAAGATCGTTTGGAAGGGGCTTCCAATTTCATCCCCTGGAAGTCTAGGGTTCTACTAGAAGAGAATGACCTACTACAGTATGTAAAGGCAAAGGTGCCATAACCAGAAGCCGAAGAAGACAAACCTCGCTGGAGAAAGGATGATGCCAAAGCAAGGAGGATTTTAGTGGACTCAGTTAGAGATCACTTGGTTGCTCAGATCTCAGAAAAATCAACGACGAAAAGGATGTTCAAAACCCTAAAGAAGTTATTTAAACACAGTAGCATCAATGTGACTCTCACATTCAGGAATCAACTATCGAACATGAAGATGACGAAGTCCGAGGATATTCCCTCATATTTCATGAGGATCACCGAGCTCCGGGACAAGCTAAAGTCCAATGGAGACAATCTTGAAGAAAAGGATCTTGTCATGACCACCTTAAATGATCTCCCACCATCTTGGGAATCTTTCATCCAGACTAGAAGTGGTCAAACCAAGTTGCCCAAATTTGATAAGCTATGGGCAGAATGCACTCATGAAGAAATAAGAATTGCAGCACGCCAAAGACTTCATGGTACTCAACCTGAGGAAAATCAAGTGTTCGTATCACATACCAAGAAAGGCAAGGGAAGGGGAAGGAAGCCGTACATTCACAAGCATCAAGACAAGAGATCACGCCCTCCTCCAGATCAGAAGAAACAAAAGAAGGATCTATCTCAGATCCAATGCTATAGGTGCCAGAAATGCGGTCAGTATGCCAATAGCTATCGAAGTTCTCACAAAAAAAAGCATGAAGCTTCAATTGTTGATGTAGAAGAAGACCCTCCTCATAAGGAGCCAAGGAAGGATGATCATTCGAAGTTCTTCTTCTAAGAAATATGAAGATCCAGATTGTGATGATCGTCAAGCAAACATATGAAGACCAGTGGACCCTGACAGTGGGAGCCCACACACACAACTACAAAAGACAAGTATTTTATTTTACATGCTCTAGTAGATTAGATCTAGTTGTTTATGTTCTAGACATATCTACATCTTTGGTAGTTAACAAGTAGGCTCATCTAGTATTTGTTATACACATGATTGTTTAAATAGCCTGTCATGCTGCACAACCCATCAAGGATGACAACTCCTTTATAACATACTCGGAGTAGTACACACTCTTAACGGTATGCTATAATGGAGACCATAAGGATCCAGATAATGGCCTTACGTGTGTTGTGTCGAGGCATCGACTAAAAGGTTGCCTACAGTATTTTGTTAATACATTGATTATGAAACATTGCTAACCATCTGACGGGATTTGACTTGTAGGGAATGCCATGATCTACAAGGACAAGCGATCCCATTGATATACGAATGGAACGGAAGCAGAAAGCCTCTAGAAGCATGTATTATGACTCTCAGACCTAGAATAATCTCATGCAGAGATTTGGTGATCATAAGCAAAAAGCTTCTACGAATGTCGGTCTATATGCTGCTTCAACAAGATTTACTCAACCGACTTCTGAGAGACAAAGGGAGTTATCCTTCAAAGACAAGGATTCTAGTCTATTACACATGATAGAAACCTAACGACACTAATGTCGTGATTCGAACAAGACAATTGAAGGATCCTTGATGAACCTAGTCGTCACCAGGATGGACAATTACTTTCCAGTCTACATTCATATGCTGAGAGACAAAGGGAGTTATCCTTCAAAGACAAGGATTCTAGTCTATTACACATGATAGAAACCTAACGACACTGATGTCGTGATTCGAACAAGACAATTGAAGGATCCTTGATGAACCTAGTCGTCACCAGGATGGACAATTACTTTCCAGTCTACATTCATATGCTCAAGTTAGAACCTTCAGGCAAGAAGGGAACATTCATGGGATATTGCAAGTCCTCAAAGGCTGACAGAATATACATCCCAGGATCGAGGCAAATCGAAGTCAGTGGAGATGTAACCTTAGAAGAAGAAATGGCAATCCGAAAAGGAAGAGGATTAGATATGGAGATCAATGATGATGAAGAGATGAGATCATCTCCCCTCCAAACATTAAGAGGGAGTCTGAAGAAATGAATAAATCGATCAGTTCCATTGATCCAGTTGAGCAAGATGATGCTCCCACAGATATGGCAATAAGCTCGAAAAGACCCAGATGGGCACGACAGATTTTGCAGAATACAGAGGAGCATGAAGTTTCGCATGGAGCAGATGGGAGGCCAGATTTGTTGCCAGAGGGTTCTCTCAGAAAGAGAGAGTCAATTATGATGAGACATTTGCTCCTATGGCTTGATATGCTTCCATCAAATCAGTTATTGCTATTTCAGCTATGGGATGGAAGTTGTATCAGATGGATGCCAAGACAGCCTTTCTCAATGATAATGTCGACACGTTACTTCTTGGGATTAGGAGTATGATAAAGGCAAAAGAATATTTTCCTAGGTCAAGGAAATTACACCATGGATATGCTGGAGATTTTCGGAATGTTGGACTGCAAGTCCATAGCTACTCCGATGGATGCAAATTTGAAGAAGCTGAGGGATTCTGCTTCAGATTCAAATTTGATTGATCCCACCATGTATTGCCAGTTGATTGGGTCCTTGATGTATCTGACAAACACCAGACCAGACATTTGTTTTGTTGTGAATGCTCTCAGTCAGTTCATGTACGAACCGAGGTAGATTGACTGAATTGTTGCAAAACATGTACTCAAATACTTATGTGGCACTATGGGATACGATCTACGATATGACTCAAATTGTGACTTAAGATTGCAAGGGTTTACAGACTCGGATTGGTCCGGATGCACTACAGATAGGAAGAGCATTTCAGGATGTTGTTTTCAGTTTGAGTTCTGCAATGATTTCCTAGTACAATAGGAAGCAAAACTCAGTAGCTCTCAGTACTGCAAAGGCCGAGTATATGACTGCTAGTTCAGCAGCCAGGGAAGCAGTTTGGCTTTGTAAACTTCTTGCAGGATTGTTGGCCAGATTTCAGAGCCAACAGTGATTCACTGAGATAACCAGAGTTGTGTGCAGATGTCAATGAATCCTATATCTCATGACAAGTCGAAGCACACAAAGACTCGGTATCACTTCATACATGATATGGTGCAGAAAGGTGTGGTCAAGCTCCAGTATATTTCGACGGACGACCAGACTGCAGATGTTCACACCATCCCTCTTCCCAGGATGAAGCTTGAATACCTTCGCGGAAGACTTGGAGTAGAAGAGAACGTATCTCTCCTTGAGAGGTAGAGATGACTGAGAGACATTTACCATACTTTCACCCAGATACCTCTGCTCATCCAGGTTCTCAGCCAGGTATATGAGAAATCCCATCAACAGATGAGACGGACAGGTAGTAGATGGTCGGGTTCACCCAGGTACCTCTACTCGTCCACGTTCTCAGCCAGGTATGGGTGAAATCCCATCGACAGATGAGACAGACAGGTAGTAGATGGTCGGGTTCACACAGGTGCCTCTGCTCGTCCAAGTGCTCAGCCAGGTATGGGAGTAATCCCATCTACAGATGAGTCAAACAGGTAGTAGATGGTCGTGTGATTACATAGGTACCTCTACTCGTTCAGGTTCTCAGCCAGGTATGGGAGTACCCCATCGGAAGATGAGACGAACAGGTAGTAGATGGTCGTGTATGTGTGCTCATCCGGGATCTCTAGCCAAGTATGGAAGTATTCCATCGGTAGTAGAGACGGATAGGTAGCAGAAGATTCTCTCTCAGACATCCGGATAGAACAAATTTATAAAGACAACCTTCAGTACGTTTAGAGAGATGGAGACAGTATAGATGTACAGATGAAACCCAGATAATGATGATGCTGATGAAGACCAAAGAATACCTTCCTTGTTGAGAGGGAGTATCGGAGTTTGTAGAGACCTCCCACTTGAACTCCAATCATCATAGATGAACTCATCTCTTCATTCTTTGGCCATAAGAACGCTTTTCTATCCATGAAGATTGCTTTGTAACCTTTATCTTCTAAACTTGCAACTGAGAGGAGATTCTTCTTTAAGCCAGGAACATATAATATCTCATCGATATGCAACACAATCCCTGACTCTCGCTGAAAGGAGGCTCAACCGACTCCTTGAATTTCATATGTGGCATCATCTCTAAGTTATACCTGAGCAGAAAACTTCTTCTTTATGAAATCTGTAAGAGCTCCTCGGAATCCTGTCATATGTTTGGAAGCTCCACTATCTACTAGCCAAGATTCAGCACTATGGGAGATGGAACCAAAGAGAGTTGAAACAAGATAGTACTCTTTCCTTGGTTCTTGATGATTAGAAGATCCACTTTTCTTTCTCTTTGGTTCTTTTTCTCTTCAAGCAACAGATGCATAGAATTTTTCTTTGAACTTTCTCTTTTGCTTTATACAATCCCTGGCATGATGTCCCATCTTGTGACAATTGAAACATCTTATCTTTGACAAATCAATGTGCTTACCTTGGGGTTGTTTGTCCTTGTTCTTTTGATGAAAGAACTTCTTGCCTTTCTTTGTCTTAGTAGCAAGGGAAAGGTTCCATTCCTTGAAGCCACCATTTCTACATTGCATTCTGCCTTCCTCTTGTAAGCAATCGTGCCACGGTCTTTCAAAATCTGGTTGGACTTCACGACCATTTACAACAGATAGAAATGTCTCCCTTGAACTTGGAAGACCATCAACTACAGTTTGAACAAGATCATCATCATCTACTTTAACACCAATAGCCAAGAGTTGATCCCTTACCTAAGAGATCTTTGTGAAGAATGAAGCCATACCTTCATCCTTCTACATCTTCGAAGTATGAAGCTTTTTCTTCAAGACCCTCTTCAGACTGGGAGCTTTTATTTCATACAAATTTGACAAGGTATCAAAGCATTCTTTGGCAGTCTTCAACGGAGTTATGATAGGCATCAAATTGTCCTTGAGTGAATCATAAATGATTCTTCTTGCCTTAGCTTGTTTCCCCTTAAATGCTACTCTACCTGCATTAGTTGTAGGCTCCTCTACAACATTGACGAGTAAATCATCAAGGTCATTTTATTCTAGGGTAGCCAAGATCCTAGCTTTCCAAGAATTGAAGTTGGAAGTTCCTTCACGTCTGTCCTCTGGTCTGAAAGATATTGAAGCCATTCTCTGCTAAGTAAAGTTTGTTGCAAACCTCTCAGATCTGTACCAAGATCTAGGTAGACAACAGTAACCTGCTCAAAAATTGTGCTCTTCACGTCCTCTGCTTTGATACCATGCTAAATTTCTAACATAGATTTGATAGCAGTAACAGTCTTTGTCAAAATTTAGCAAACTTCTAACAGTTAATTCTGAGATTATAAGTCAGCAATAAATAAAACAGTCATCCACAAGAACCATACACAAGAACACAAATATTTTTACCCTGTGGAAACCTTTTCAGAAATAAAACCCCAACAAAGAATATCTTCCTTAGTATGAGATGATTGAATTTACATGATCATATTTGGAGCAGACTTTTACATCAAAAATAAACTTGCCTCTAGGGCACATATACCAAGATAGCCTGAAGAAGAAGATGTCAGGCTGATGTAAGCCCTAATAGATGATGATGTCAATTTCTAGCAGCCCCTTAGGACTAGTAGCAACCCTCTTAGAACGTGCAGTAGTCTTCAAGTAACCTGTTGCAGTCTTTAAGAACCCTGTAGCAGCCCTTTAGAACTTGTTATCTCTAAACTTAGCCCTTCTAGGGCCTGTTTGTCCTACGGCAACCTCCTGAAGATACTTAGCAGCCTTCTTGAACCTTCGGCTGCCTCCTTGAACACTCGGATACCTCTTGTAGACACTTGGAAACCTTAATCTGTCCACGGTATCCTTGTATAGGACTTCTACATAACTCAGTAGCCTTGCTAGGGCTGTGTTTGAGCTACGGCAGCCCTGCTGCAACCCTCGGCAACCTTCCAAAGGGAATGACAGCCCTATTAGGGCTAAGTATGAACTACGGCAGCCCTTGGCAAGGCTATATCAGACCTCAACAGTCCTTTATCTCTCAAAAATACCCATGACACCTTCAAAGAAAAGAGAATAGGTTTGTAAATGAAGACGGCAAACCTCTTTAGGGCTTGAGATAGACCTTTAGCAGTCACAAGAGAAAAGGACATCCCTGTAGAAGATCCACACCCCTTAGAGAAAAATGTTGAGATGAAGAAGATGAACTGCTACTGCAAAATACCACAACGAATTCCTAGGACGGAGATGAGGAATGAATTTTTGTGTGATAATGATTCACTTAAGAGGGTTCCTCTTTTATATCTCATCATTGGGTGACTTCCATAAGTCAAGGAGTCCAAAATAATAATATAAATACATTGGTTGGAAATTTTTAATTTCAATGTGGGATTTTAACACTTTGGTGCATTAGTTTGGGTCTTTTTAAGTTCATTGTGGGCTTTTAACCCACCTTCCTTGGGTAAGTTACCCTTTGACAAATTCTTAGCCCCTTCTCTTGGTATCCATGGCCCACACGTGCCAACTCAAGTACATCGTCTTATATAAGGAAGATATTATTTGGTTGTCTTCTTCTCCCCAGTAACACCAATGTCCCAGGCTAGTTATTCCAACAAGGGGTGACCAATCCCTTAAGGAAGTCCCATAGCCCTAATGACCAAGAAGAGGAGTACATCACTTTCCTAGACCCAATCTATGGCTTCTAGTGATGGCTTGGTAATAGACCAGGTGCCTCAGCCCCAAGCTCAATCAACTTGACCACTAGTAAACAACTTGGTAACAGACCAAGTGCCTTAGTCATATTCCTGGTAAGTTGGTAACTGACCAGGTCCCTCAGCCCAAGCTGAATCAAGTTGACCACTAGTCAATCACTTGGTAACAGACCAAATGCCTCAGTCCCTGACTGAATGATAATTCTATTAACTGACCAGGTACCTCCATTCTCCCAAAGAATGGCTCTCGATGCTGCTCAAAAATCAACAAATATGACATCCATTGAGACTAGCTCAAACAACTATGACCATCACAGAGTAGAAAGAGTGGCACGAGACTTCAAGGAAATTAGGCATAAGCTAAGAGGATGTAAGCAATTAGTTTGACATCTTCAGGCTGAAGCAGAACGCCGTCTGGAGGCGTTGGAGGATGACATGTTACAACTCAAGGAAGACCTGACAGACTTGGTTTATGAAAAAACCAGGCAACTCAACAGGCAGGAAGTGGAAATACAACAAATGTCTAACAAAATTCTTAGTCTTGAAGTGCAAATGGGAAATATGGTTTCGGAATTACGAGTCCAAAAAGAGGCCAAAGATGAAGACGAGGAGTGGCTCAAAAGGACTCAAAGGCCATCTAGACCGGGTACCTCAAGGTTTAATGTTGAATCTTGAATTTGCATTACAATATTTCATACTAGTTTCGAATATATAGTTAAATCTAAAATAATAGGAAGGGATGTGCGGTTTATAGAATATCTGTGTAATTTTGAACTTTGTATAAATGCTATGAAGTCTGTAAGAACAGTAGAACTGATATGTTTTGAATTTTGTATAAACGACATGAATTTTGTTAGAGTAGAAGAACAATCTGTATCTGTATCAGTGGTTGCTCCACTGTTTTTTATATAATACAATTATACTCGTTTTTGTCCAAAAAAAAATATTAATTACTAAAAAATTTGCCTAAAAATTAAGCCCCATGTATATCTTCCCAAAGGATGTCCAAAAACATGATCAAATCACGTAAAATATAACACTACAACTCACCCTGATCACACCTAATGGGGTGTCTTCAACATTCCATACTCACTCTAAATATTGTGCAATATTTATAATTGTGGTGCTTGTTGTATCCACTGTCCATATGTACCTAAGATGTATGCTCTACCTACACCTATAGAGAAATAACCTATTTGAACTCTATCCAACCATCTATCTCATGATAATAAAGACATGCAACCGTGTGCCAAGTTTGAAAAGCACTTAGTGAACCGTCAATGTTATGTCAATAGACCGACTGACCAATCCACATTGTAATTTACTAAGGAACACTTGCATGAGGCCAAATCTGATGTTAACAAGGTCGATTTTCTATCTTCGACAACAGACAATCAATCTTGGGAACATCAAAGTCATGATTTTTAATACAACCTAAGTCACCAAAAACGTCTAGGACTAGGGGGAATACGTCGCTCCCCATTTCGGAAACTAAAATGGAGGGGATACGACTTGGAAACGACACTGAAACGTTTCCAAGCCGTATCCAAATAATGGAAACGTTTCCAAGTTGTTTCCAGTTGTTTCTTGAAATGTTTCTAAGGTGTATCCAAAAAACAGAAATGCTTCCAGGCATTTCCGGAAACGTTTCCAAGTCCTTTCTAGCTGTTTCTAACTATTTCCATTTGTTTCCTAAAATGTTTCGTGACTTTCTAAAACGTTTCAACTACTACATGGCAAGTTTCCAGCTAGAAATAGTGATTTTTGGCATGAAAAAAAAACAAATAAATAACCCTAAAGGGAAACTATACAACCCTAACTCTTAATCTAGCCTTATAACTCAATATAAAGAGTAAAATCTTATAAATCGAGATCTAAACCCTAATCTTAAATAGATGAATGGTAATCTGAATTTGTATGTCTTGTGGTTTTTTCCACGTATTTTTCCAGAAATGATAGGGGATTACTTTTGGTTCAAAAAACAGCTAATCTGCATACAATCTATTGCATCAAATGCTTGTCTACTGTAGTATTAGTGTCACAGCCTAGTGTAGCAGTACAATAATTGTTTTATTGTCTTTTTTCTCATCTTTTTTGGCAATTCCTCAACTCTGTTGCAAATAAACCTCAATGACTTGCATGTGTAATTAAACAACTTGCATATCAAAATTGAGACCATGGAAGTTTCAACCCTATAAAATGATGTATTGCATTTATGAAGGGTTACATGAACCAACACGTATGTCTAATAATCTTCCAATAGGCAAATTCTCCATATGGTATACATGTGATCTTATTTCAACCATTTTTATCAGTATAACTTTATAAGCCATTAAAAGTAAACAACATATCCAAGGGAACGCAGTGGTGTCTGTTACCAACTATTTTGTACAATAGTTGAACTTCCTATTGAGCCGCCAGTTATCGAGCATGATGAATGCTCATCTCCAGAGTCCAGAAGTTCAGTGTGTTCCAGAGTTAGCCAGTTTTGGCTGAGCTTTTTTTTTTTTTGTAAAAAAACATGTTCATACCGCCTTGGGGAGATTGTAAAAAATGTCCTAGCACTTAAATTTTTATAAAAGGCTCAGCTTCCCGGACTTGGGCATCAAGTCGACTAGCCCCGAGTGTTTTTTCCCTTGGTTATTATTGGTTGTTGAACAAACGACCAATAATTTCTGAGTTTTTCACTCGCTCCTCCAAAGCTGGGGTAGTTGTCTTGGTGTTTCGGCCTTGGGAGGTTATTAGAGCCTTCGTGTCAATGTTTTTCAACATGCTAGACATTTTGATTGAGTTGTATGAACATGTACTAGGTCCCCCTAGAGTTTCGTTTGATTCCGAGAAAAAATAATTTTCTCCGTTTTCTAAGCCATTTTTAATGGTTTAATTGAGAAAATTCAAAATGTAAAAAATGAATGATCCAAAGGCCGTTTTTGGCATGGTTGGGCTCATTTTCAAACCCGGAGCAGCATCTTTACTCCAGGGGCCACTTTCACTATTAGTTGAACAGCCAGAGCATCCCGTGAGGCAGTATTTGGCTAAAAGAGCTTCAGAATAGCATTTAAATGCTAAGTTTGGACAAAAGGCACCAAAGTCAAAGTATTCAAAAAGTCAAAATTAATTAAAAAATAGTGAAAATGTGACTTGGCATGTGGTCCAACTAGTTAGCGATCCTCTTCCACATAACTCCAAACTCAAACTTTGGTTTAAAAATTGGTTACGAATTATTTCATAAATGAGGATGACGTGAGTGGGAGAGCTCACGCTAGCATGGGTATGAAAGTATGCATGCGATTGGAAGTGTGTGGTCCCCTCTCAAACTAAACATATTTTTTAAACCATAGTGTTATAAACCATTTGTATGTCACGGCATGCGAATTGTGTATAAAAAGAGGTCACGTTTTAATTGCATGAAGGAATCACGTGAAGGTCCTCACGCTAACGAGTGGTGGAAAGGATGCATGCGATTGGTATTGAGTGGGCCCCCCATCCACACTCATTCTTTATTAAATAAACCATAGTGGATACATCATCAGCGATTTATTTCAAGTAGTTGTGATGACGCCAATCTGTCGTACGACTCACGCGTGAGAGGAGAAGGAGACGTCGAATAGCTTGTTTGGTGGGCTCTTCCTTGTTTCGTGGCCAGCTCACGGCTTGGTTCCCTTCAATCACGAGTTAACATTCACTTCAGCTCTGGTTCAGCTCAGTTCAAGCTCACTTAACTAAGCTTGATCTCTAATTCATAAAGTCCCCCCTAGGGCTTGGTATTTTGTATAAATAGAGGCTCTTGGAGCTCTATTCTTCATGGAGATTTTAGGCACGAACACTCTGCCAAAATTTATATTGTAATACTTGTTTATGCTATTGAAATAAGAAGCGACTTTGGAGGTCTATGCATGAGTTCTTGGACTTGGTTCACATTGTCTTGGTGATATCTCTCTCGCCTTATCTTTTATTAAGCAAGTCATTATTTAATTTATGTTCTAAAATAGCTTAGAAATATCTTGTTCGGATTTGTGCTTGAATATAAGGGCTTTGCATGGATAATCCAAGGTGGAGAGTGGCTTGAAAATCAAGCTAGTTTTTGTACATGAAATGGTTTTTCCTCTCTAATTCTTTCTCTTGCAGGTTCTCCGAGTCCTTCTCTTCTCAAAGAAAGAAACACAACAAGGAGACTAGCCTTTCCTCCATCAACAACAAACTTCAATCTTTCTTTCGGTTACATTGGTTACTACAAGTGGATCTCTATTTTCAAGGTTCTATCCTACCTCTTTTCCACTTTTGTAGAAGTTATCAAGTCATTTAAATCTTTATTTCAAGCTTGCTTCGCTTTTACTAAGTTAGATCTAGGCTTTCTAGCCTTAGATCTACTTTTTCAAAGCTAGATCCATCTTTCTAAAAAGCCCCTTTTTAAAGATCTGGTTTCATTTCCAATTTTGTAAATCCATCTCTTTCTACGTCCAGGTTTTGACTTGAGATAGCATCTTGGGATTTCATCCCAAGGGCCACATTGTTTTGTGGTTGCCTCTCTATCCCACTATATCCTTGTGTGCATCTAGCTAGCTAGAAGGTGTTCTTGGACTAGTGTTCTAGTGGTCACCTTGTTCCAAGGTTGATCCCACCTCATTGTTTGATTCTTCATCTTTTTTACCTTTCTTTTTGTCTTCGGAAACGTGCACTATTTTTCTCGAAAACATGCATATTTTCCACTTTTGTTTGCTGGTTTTTTCTGTGTTTTTTAGGCCTTTTTTCAATTCTAGAATTTCTTGAAAAAATATTAAAAATTTTGAAAAACTTTCGAAAAAGTCATTTTTCTCTTTTTTTGTGTTTTTTCTCGAAAAGTGTGCCATTTTGTACTTGCTGATTTTTTACTGATTTTCAGCAATTTTCTGCTATTTTCCAGATTCTGGAAATTAGGCTAAAATGTTAAAAAATCTTTAATTTAAATTCTCAAAAAGTCTCAAGTCGTTTCATCAAAAAATCGTGCATTTTACATCAAAATCGGTGAGCTTGCCTTGTCATTTCCAAGTTTTGATTTTGGGTCTCATTCCATTGTTTTGGTCTTTTGTTTCATCTCATAAGGCACTTGCCTTCTCTTCCACTTAATCTTTTCGAATCACAAGTTAAAGTTTGGTTTCCTAACACTCTTACTAGTCCGTGTTCAGAGCTCTTATCCACTAGTGAACTAAAAGCAAAACCAAGCAAGAAAGAGCAAGCAGAACTAGATCCAAAGACAAAGATCCAAAACCAAAAAGAAGTCATTATCCTTTGTACAAACTCATAAGAGTTTTTCATTTTTACTTAAGTTATTTCTCAAAGTTCTTGCAAGGGTTAAATTCCCAAGGCATTTGTACTTCATTAATAAAACAAGGCTAAGTGGGATAAGGCCTCCCATACTTGGTTTTTCTTCCCCATTTGGAGAAGAGTGTCTTTGTTCTTAGCTTAGATTTATTTCAAGTACTTAGAGTAGTTTCATTTTTTGCAAAGTAGATACTAATTGTTAGTTTAGTCATCTCATCTTTTGTTTATTTGAACTACATCATCTTTACGTTCTTATTTCAAGTTGCTTGTCTTTTAACAAAGAACTAAAGTCTCTTGAACTTGCCATAACACAAGTCAAGAGCACTCTCTATCAGAGAGCATTCCCACTGCATTTCCTTGCATCAAGCATATAATTTAGTTAAAGTCTCTTGAACTTTCACCATAAGATGAAGTCAAGAGCGCTCTCTGTCGGAGAGTTGAACTGTGTGCTCCTAATTTAAAATCATTTTAACTCACTTTCCCGTTAAAATTTACTTCGTTGCTATCCCTCACCTAGTATGCTCTGTCGACCCTAAAAAGTCGGACTCATACTCAGAACGGTGATCGGATTTGTTAATCTTGCAAGTGATAACATAATAAAACTTTCACCCCACAGCCAACGCACCGGCGTTTTCAATAAATACTCAAGTAGTGGGCAAATTCCAAGCGTGGGCACCGGGCAACCCAATCTGTGTAATATCCCAAATACTGATATTTTCTATTTCTATGCAAAGTTACTGAAATAACCGGGCATGCAAACTACCATGCAAAAATTCCCTATTTTATAGCTGAAATTAGGGTTAGGGTTTGCAGGATAGAATGTAACACTTACCACTGATAAACTCGATGAAATGCTCCTGAGAGAATATGCATGCATCAAGAGCCAATTTGGAGATGAACTAGTACCTTCTGCCTCTGGTGATACCTCAGCAGCACGAACCCAAAATCAGCTAAGGGTGGCATTTTCAGTGAAGGAGGTGTCTGTTGAAGCTAAGAATTTGCAGGAGTGATAGTCTTCCCGTGCCGAAGAGGATGCCTGACACATGCGGAAGTTCTGAGGTCTCTGGGCAGGCTAGCGAATTGTTATGGAGGTTTAGCTACTCACGCCCCCTTGATCCTGAAATTGCTGATAACTACTCCGGATGAGCAAGACCGGATCTGATAATCACCGAGTACTGGAGTATGATACCGATGATGATAATGGTGCCTGGGTTCTGAAGGTAAACTGAGATCTGAGGACCCAGCGAATGATTTGGGGTTTTCTAGCTAAAAACCCCCTTGCGGCTGCACACGTGTCCCTGCAAACAATCTCTGATGGATACTAGATAACTGTAAAGGAATGAATAAATTGAAGAGTGAATGGTGAACCTGGATGGTTTACCCTGGATGAGACTAGAGCAGATATCTGACTGCCGAAACCCTGTTAGCTGAAGACGTCGTCTTCAACCCCAACTGCTGTGGCCACACGCTGTGCTGCTGCTCAAGAGCTCCAAAATCATATAATAATCAAAAGTGTAGTCTCCATTCACTTTATCTTTCTTTTATAACTTTGACCTAATTAGGTCACTTTAACTTCTAATTTGCAGTTGACTTGCATGCATGCGCATGGAGACTTAATCAGGTGCATGCATCATTAAATAATGCTTAGATGTCATGCATGTCGGTGGCCTTTGGCTCTGGTGGCCCTCTTCGACCCAATGGTGATATAATATTGATGCCCTAGATTTTCTGTAGATGGCATCAGTCTCCAGTTGATTCCCTAACTGTCAGTACCCGCTCGAACCCACAAGAATCACATAGGTTAGCGGGTTGGTCCTTAATGCCTAAGCAGAAGAGGACATTACAGTCCTCCCTGCTTGAGATTGCTTGTCCTCAAGCAACTGCAAACTGGGATGCTGCAATACCTGTTCTCCTTCCCATGTGGCATCCTCTAAAGGTAATTCTTTCCATTGGACCAAGTATTCTCTAATCACCCGGTTCCGAAGTTTTCTTTCTCGAGTCTATATGATCCGTTCAGGAACCAGTATCAATAGTCCCTCATCATCTAAAGGAGGTAATTGTGTTGAGGGAGCAATGTGTTATCCAATGGTCTTTTTCAGGTTGGACACATGGAATACATTGTGAATTTTGCTCTCCTATGGCAATTCTAGTTCATATGCCACCTCTCCCACCTTCCTGATTATTTTGTAGGGTCCGTAGAAGTGAGGTTTTAACTTTTCCGCTCTTTTCTTCTTTAGTGAAGACTGTCTGTAGGGTTGGAGCCTTAAGTATACCAAATCTCCTACTTCAAAGATCCGCTCAACCCTGTGTCTGTCTGCATACAACTTCTGCTGATTCTGGGCTGTCTGTAAGTTCTTTTTCAGGATTTTAAGAATATCCTGACTGTCCTGTATCCAATCCTTTGCCTTAGGAGCCCTGCTGTCTCTGAATGCTAAATTTGCATAGTCCAAGGCCTCGTAGCCATATAATGCCTTAAAAGGTGTCATCCTAATAGACATGTGGTAGGTAGTAGAGTAGCAGTACTCCCCTAAGTGTAGCCATTTAATCCAGGTTCGTTGCTGCCCTATTACATAGTTCCTCATATATCCTTCAATCCCCTTGTTGACAATCTCGGTTTGTCCATCACTCTGGGGATGATAACTCGTGCTGGTAGCAAGCTCGGTCCCTACTAATCTGAATAGCTCCTGCCATAAGGCACTTGTGAATCTACTGTCCCGATCACTGACAATGGTCTTAGGTAACCCGTGTAACCTGAAGACCTCCCTGAAAAATAACTCAGCTACCTGGGTTGCAAAGTAATCGAATGATATAGAAAAGAAATGTGCGAATTTGGTAAGTCGATCAACCACAACATATAAACAATCTCGCCCTTGGACCTTGGGCAATCCTGTAATGAAGTCCATGGAGACACTTTCCCACTTCTGTTCCAGAATCGGTAGTGGTTGAAGCAACCCTGCTGGATGGATGTGCTCAATCTTGTTCTACTAACGTATGCTACATTCCCGCGCGTGCTGTATAACCTCCCCCTTGAGGCCCTTCCATGAGAACCTATCTCGGATCTGCCTGTAGGTCTTCAAGAAACCCTGATGTCCTGATAGTGGAGAGTCATGTGTTGCCTGTATGATTTTCTTTCTTAAAGATGATTCTGGGACGAGGTATATCTTGCTCTTGTAATAGATGATGTCATCGACAATTCTATACCTATCATCCTGAATCTGTCCATCCAACAATCCGCAAGCGAATTTATTTTTGGAGTATTCTACTAAGAGAAGAGCCCTCCAATCTGTAGATATACTCATGAGAGATAATGAAGCGGGTCATCTGGATAATGCATCAGCTACTATATTATTCTTACCCTTTACATACTCTATCTCGAAATCGTAGGCTTGTACTTTGCTGACCCATTTCTATTGGCGCTCATTCAGTTCCTTCTGCTCCAAGAAGTACTTGAGGCTGTTATAATCTGTCTTGATTTTGAACTTGTTGCCCACTAGATACTGTCTGAACTTCGTGAGAGCATGTAAGATGGCTAGCATTTCTTTGTCATATATGGAGTAGTGGCGCTCGTAGTCCTTCAATTTTCGCTCTCAAATGCAATAGGGTGATGGTTTTGCATCAATATTGCTCCTAGCCCTTCCCCTGAGGCATCACATTCTACCACAAATGGTTGTGAGAAGTCGGGTAATGCTAAAATTGGGCAAGAAATCATAATGACTTTCAACTCCTCAAAAGTTTTCTGTGCTAATTCTGTCCAGGTGAATGCCCCCTTCTTTGTGAGGTGTGTAAGGGGTGCGGCGAATTGGGAGAACGCCTTAACATACCTTCGGTAATAAGTGCAAAGGCCTAAGAAGCCTCTCAATTCTGTGATTGTTTTGGGCCAATCCCTGATAGCTCGGATTTTCTCCATGTCAACCTATACTCCTTTTTCACTGATTATGTGCCCTAGATACAGCATTTCCTTCATGCCAAATTCACACTTGGACATTTTCGCGTGAAGTGAGTGTTCTTCTAGAATGCTCAATACTTCGTCCAGGTGTTTCAGATGTTCCTCCCATGTTTTGCTGTAAATCAAGATGTCATCAAAGAATACTAGCAAAAACTTACGTAACTGAACTCTGAAAGTATGGTTCATGCATGACTGAAAAGTGGCTGGAGCATTGGTAAGTCCAAAAGGCATGACGAGGAATTCATAATGACCATAGTGACAACGGAAAGCTATTTTAGAGATGTCTTGATCCCTTACTCGGATCTGATGGTACCTCGAGCGAAGATCAATCTTTGAAAAGTATTTGGCATCCCGCAGCTCGTCCATGAGTTCATCAATCCTAGGGATGGGATACCTGTTTTTTATGGTCTTTTTGTTGAGTGCTCGATAATCAATGCATATTCGCAATGTACCATCCTTCTTGACCAAGACCACTGATGATGCGAAGGGGCTAGAACTGGGCCGAATGTATCCAAGCTCCAGCAATTCTTTGATCATCTTCTCGATCTCATCCTTGTATCTTTTGGGATGCCGATAAGGAGTGGTGATGAATGCCTGCATCCCCTCCTCTAGCTCAATGATGTGTTCAAAGCCCCTGTCTGGCGGTCTACCTGCTGGAAGGTCCCGAAATACCTTTTCGTGCTTTTGTAATAAGGCCTGAATATCACCTGTGCGTTGTGTGTTGTTCTCTGGAGGTTTCTTAAAGGTGACAAAACATTCTGCAGCCCATTCTATGTCATCCTGTCTGAGTACTGCCTCCATTCTCTGTGAAGAGACCGGTTTTGGGGGATAAGTGTTCATGCCCCTCAAAACGACCCGTTTTCCATCTAGCCCCTGCAATTCCATTTCCATTGCTCGGTAGTCTGTAGTATATTTCCCTATTGAATAAAGCCATTGAACACCTAATACTACATGAGTATCTGCCACATCTACTACATAAAATGAATCTGTCATCTGGTAGTTGCCTAATGTGACATTCAATTTTGGAATCCAATAGTTGCACTCCATGCTGGAGTTCCCGGCTACCGCTACAGTAAATCCCTCGAACTTCTCTATCTGAATACCCCTCTTGGCTACCCAAGCGGAGTCAATGAAATTGTGGGTTGCTCCCCCATCAATCAATACTCCCACTCTGTGGCCCTGTACTACTCCTCTGACCCTGAGAGTATGGAATCTCGGTACTCCAGATAACGTAGCAATGACTACCTCTGGTGTATCACCCTGGAGTGACTCTTCCCCTGCTGCCCATAGTTCTTCTGTTGCCTCCTGCTCATAGTCCTCCTCGTCACTATCCGAATACACTTCAATGTAGTGAGCCTTTGCCTTCCCTACACACCTATGTCCTGGGACCCATGGTTCCTGACAAGTAAAACATAATTTCTTTCATCTCAAATCTTTCCTAGTGTCCTCGTCTAACCATGTTTTCTTGGAAAAATCCTGCTGGAAAGGTTTCTTGTCCTTATCCCTAACTGGAAAGTTGGTTTTGAGAGGGAACCTGTTTTTCGAAACTAAATCCTAGAGATATCTGGCTCTGCTAATGGCATCCTATAGAGTGGGGGGTTTGTAAGCTTTCACCCATCCCCGCAGTGGCTCTGTTAGGGCATCAGTGAACAACATCGTCAACCTGCTCTCTAACACATCTATTACCATGACTGCTATCCTCTAGAATTCTGAGATGAAGGCCTCTGCGCTACCTGTCTGTTTGAATTGAGCCAATTCTCTGAAATGCATCTCTGGATCCTTCCTGTCAAACCTCTCCATGAGTTTCTGAGTGAACTCACCATAGGAGTGAGACCCAATGTCACTAATCCGTGGTACCACCACTCATGAGCCTCTCCGTCCAGGTGGAGTGTAGCCAATTTAGTGGCATTTGTCTCTATCATAGGATTGAGTTGGAAATAGGTATCCAACTTTTGAACCCATATCCTCGCTGAACCTCCGCGAGCCCCATCAAAGTTTGGGATGGTCAACCTGCCCAAGGTTTTCTGGAACTCATAGTTATGATTGAATCCCTTGTTGAATGTCTTGGGCCTGTCCCTACTCTTCATGTTGCAAAATCCGAAAAAGACATGGCTGCATGAAACTCATCCCCTAAGTCCCTGTATTCCTGCAAATAAGCCCCAAAGGGTTCATTAGGTTCTGCCTGCATGACTGGACCTCCTACTGCATCTGCCAAGAAGTGAGGCATATTAGGCCTGTTGGAAGGTCTGGTATATATGTGGGGTGTATTTTGTATATTGGTGTATGCAACCTTCCCACTGCTACTTGTAGACCTTCTATCTACCGGTGAAGGAGGTGTACTGTTGTTACCTAGTTTCGACTTCACCGATAATCTGTTGATTGCATTAAGTACATCTTTTTGCCCTTTGGCTAAATCTTGCAATGCAGATACTAAGTTGTGAAACTCCATCCTGTTCTCATCTTCTCCCGTTCCTTTTCCCCTGTCAAAGTGTATACCTGTTGGGTCCATATCTGAGTTGGTATCTTCTAGTTGGATATCCTCAAATTCCTCTGTGTACCTACTCCTTCTTTTCCTATAGGTTACAAAAGTGTCTTCTTCTATATTCATCTACTTCTCATTTCTTAAGCCCACAGTTGGCCAAGAAGATAGCTCTGATACCACTGTAATATCCCAAATACTAATATTTTCTATTTCTATGCAAAGTTACTGAAATAGCCGGACATGCACACTGCCATGCAAAAATTCCCTATTTTATAGCTGAAATTAGGGTTAGGGTTTGCAGGATAGAATGTAACACTTACCACTGATAAGCTGGTTGAAATGCTCCTGAGAGAATATGCATGCATCAAGAGCCGATTTGGAGATGAACTAGTACCTTCTACCTCCGGTGATACCCCAGCAGCACGAACCCAAAATCAGCTAAGGGTGACGTTTTCAGTGAAGGAGGTGTTCGTTGAAGCTGAGAATTTGCAAGAGTGATAGTCTTCCCGTGCCGAAGAGGATTCCTGACACATGCGGAAGTTCTGAGGTCTCTAGGTAGGCTAGCAAATTGATCTGGAGGTTTCGCTGCTCACGCCCCCTTGATCCCGAAATTGTTGATAACTGCTCCGGATGAGCAAGACCGGATCT
The DNA here is from genome assembly GCA_001517045.1 of Pseudotsuga menziesii. Lineage (NCBI taxonomy): Eukaryota > Viridiplantae > Streptophyta > Pinopsida > Pinales > Pinaceae > Pseudotsuga > Pseudotsuga menziesii. The sequence goes on from LPNX010122491.1 coordinate 75,301, forward strand.
GATAATCACCGAGTACTGGAATATGATACCGATGATGAGAATGGTTCCTGGGTTCTGAAGGTAAACTGAGATCTGAGGACCCAACGAATGATTTGGGGTTTTCCAGCTAAAAACCCCCTTACACACGTGCCCCTGCAAACAATCTCTGATGGATACTGGATAACTGTAAAGGAATGAATAAATTGAAGAGCGGATGGTGAACCTAGATGGTTTACCCTAGATGAGGCTAGGGCAGATATCTCACTGCCGAAACCCCGTTAGCTGAAGACGTCGTCTTCAACCCCAACTGCTGTGGCCGCACGCTGTGCTGCTGCTCAAGAGCTCCAAAATCATATAATAATCAAAAGTAAAGTCTCCATTCACTTTATCTTTCTTTTATAACTTTCAACTGTGAAAACCTTAACTTTTGACCTAATTAGGTCACTTTAACTTCTAATTTGCAGTTGACTTGCATGCATGCGCATGGAGACTTAATCGGGTGCATGCATCATTAAATAATGCTTAGATGTCATGCATGTCGGTGGCCTTTGGCTCCAATGGCCTTCTTCAACCCAATGGTGATATAATATTGATGCCCTAGATTGTCTGTAGATGGCACCAGTCTTCAGTTGATTCCCTAATTGTCAATACCCGCTCGAACCCACAGGAATCACATAGGTTAGCGGGTTGGTCCTCAATGCCTAAGTAGAAGAGGACATTACAATCTGGACACTCGCTGGTTAAATTCTCTGAACACCTAGCTTGTGATTCCAGACAGGTCCATCATGTCTTCAAACAGAGCCACTGAATGTATTTTCGGTTAGGTTTCCTATACACCTTAAGCAAGATCATCTTTAAAATTTAGAACAAAATAAACCAAGAGCAATTGCAAAACATTCTCACCAACATTATTGTGAGACTTGTATCTCCAGCATCCCCAAGCACTATGCAATTTTATACTCCATTTGGCACTAGTCTATTTACACTTACATGTTTTAATTAATCTGGGCCATTTGTCCTTTTGAAGTCCTGCTTGAATTTATTATCTATCTGTGGATGCTTTTATTTTTCAAGTCTTTATTATACTGTTAATCTTATATCTTGTATCGCAACGTGGATTGCCCTTTATCTTGTGTTTATTTCATCTAAAACTGTGATCTCATCATAAACTCCTAAACAACACCCATCCGCATCACCATACACCAAAAACACTTAAAATACATTGAGCCATAGAAACTCTTTGTTAGGGACTACCCCCCTTGGCTTAGTTAGGAGTTAGCCTAAACGGAGGAGCTAGGAGTAGGTGACAGTACCTAGCTCTGTGCTTGGCCCCAAGGCCACACCTCTCCCACTTTCTCAAGTGAGGAGACAGCTTTTATTAGATTTCTGCTGCTGGTGTGCATTCGGTAGACAACAGTGTCTAGAGAAAGTCTTATAGCATAGAGTGCAATATTGCATGTCATCACACATTTTATCAAATTGCTCAACACAAGCTCACTTATCTATACTAGAGTGCCTAACCAATCCCCTTAAAGCATAGTTGATTAAGTAAACTTTGATCATCCAAGTTGGTCCCAAAAATTTAGACAACGCTATGAATTTAGGACGTTTATGCGCCAATCAATTAGTCAACCGACCCTCACTCGCCTAGTTGATTGTCTAGTTAGTCAATGGATCATCCTGAATACACCTCAATCGAGTCATTGACTTACCTCCAAATTTGTGTTTAACCACAAATTCCAACTCTTATTCTAGAGGTGTAATTGATGTATTCTTTAATCAGAGATGCTAACTCTTGAATTCAACCTTTGAGTAATTTTACAGTTTGAAATCAATGTTTAGGAGTAGTTGATATGTTCTTGATTAAATGCTTGACAAGGGCTAGGTTATCTATGGCACTCAGGAGTCAAAATATAAGAATATTTCAATATTGTCTACGACAATATTTGAGTATGCTAATTTCAATTGTTATGAATGACATGATTGCCTCTAAATCTAATTAATGAATGGTAATATGAATTATGTATGTCTCATGGTATTTTTGAATATATAAATGTGTGTGTGTGTTCTTCTATTTCCCCGTCGTATCGTATCTATTTCCCTCCCAATATCAGTATTCGTTTCAGTGCAACTTAGAATACAACCAAGGAAGCTCTTCCTAAGTATCGTTTTTCATTCTAGGGGCGAGTAGTGTCAATTATTGCCTTTTAAACTTTCTTAGGGACCCTTTCATGGATCCCACTTTCAAAAAGAAACATGCATCCTAAACACAGGGTTGTAAAAGGAATGCCTCGTTACGTTGCTTGAGAAACAGTGTTTTCAAATTCACTTCCAAGACATACCATCAACAATGAAGATCTTTGATACCTCACCAAGCCCACCATTTTATATAAATCTAGGGATTTGAGGACCTAGCCTTGATCACACATATTGGTCTTGAATTGATAGGGTCCAAACTATCGTGCTCTAACATCTTATCTGAGCAAACAGATCATTCCTTGAATCCCTTGTATATCATATAAGCATAGTTTGGTGAGTATACCCTTCACCTAAATAGAACCTTCAAACTAATCATATATATTCACAAAGTGCAATAGATGGCAAAATCTTCTTCAAGATGCGAGAGACTCCTTTCTGGCACACTATTATTTTGAGAGAATTTTATCCTTTGCTCAATTGAGTTGTTTTCCTTTGCTCAATTGAGTTGATGTCCTTATTGGTTCTCTTAGGCACATTATTTTCTTAAGGCAATCGGTATTTCGATTCACCACCTCCCTCCCTACTCAACCTCCCTGAACACCCTTCGCCACCCCTACCCCTAACAAAAAAAATTGATATTACAACCAAGGGGCTGGGGGATTTGAAAGAGCTTCACCTAAGTCTACAAGACTAGACAATTCAATCCCCCTGAAGAGGGGGGTTATTTGAAAGAGCTTCACCTAAGTCTGCTAGACTAGACAATTCAATCCCCCTGAGGAGGGGGGTTATTTGAAAGAGCTTCACCTAAGTCTACTAGACTAGACAGCTCAATCCCCCTGAGTCCCAAGCTAGCCTTTTACTCCAAGTACTTCCTCCAAATCGATGGTGGGCTCATTGTTTAGTCACACTATTTTCAATTTCACATGTTACATGGGCTTCGCTTTCTTCTCATCCAGTAATGAGTGTACTTACACCAATTGAGGGTGGAGACAAATCATCATCTCCCCATAGCATAAAAAAGCTGTAAACTTTGCACTTTGCTTGAGATCTAGATTGAGGAGAACTTCATCTTTAGACGACAATTCTATTACAAGATTAGAAGGACATTGTACTATCTCAACAAGGATTGGCACTGGTCTTTATCAACATTCTTGATATACTCTACTCAAAAGTGACCTACCTTATACATTAGGGGGGGCTTTTCTCTCAAACAACATCTCCTTTAAAGTGTTTCTTTCGCAAAAGCTACTCAAATTACCTCCTTTTTGTCAATGATGGCTTGTTGGGTTAGTGAAAGCAAAGTGTTGCTAATGCCCCCACCAGTATTCAAGTCTCTCCAATGACCAGCTCATGTTATTGATTGTGTTATTTGTACACTGGCACTTGCACTAGTAGTTGAGGCCAAGTGCAAGTCATGGGCGTCTTTGGTGAAATAGATACCCTTCACCCATGATTTCATAGCCAAAGAATTCCATCTGAAATGTTGTCGATTGCACTCACTCCTATATGGAGTTAGACATGCTAGACACATTGTAATATCTGGAAACATTCAAATAAAATATTTACCACCTTTTTTGTAGTGTCAAGCACTAAGGAGTAAAGTGCCCTTGAACCACCTAGATGAACACTAGGATAATCAGACATTGCTCACAAGCCTGCTCCATCTAGGGTCCAAGTCATGGTACACTGAGAGCCCTTAGGATGATTAAGCTACTAGGGAAAGTCATTTATGTAGGACACCTACTCAAAGATGCATTACTAGCCTCTTCGCCAATTTGAAGTTCTTCAACCTTAGATGTTAGGAGTGTTCCTACCTCTTCTTTAGCCTTAGCAATCACCAAGAGTAGTCTAAGACCACCTAAGATTACTCCCCGAGGCCCCATTAACTCAATCCACTCTGTAGAATACATTATCTAGCATGCACTTGGTATGGACATCTACATTGATAATTTCAAATTGTGAGCATTACGCCTCATATTGTATGAGGATCACAAGTGAGATTTTTATCACATCACTTATGAAATTTTTCAAAAGAATCAAACTTGCAATTCTCAATGGCTAGACAGTTGGATAGGCAGGGGGGCATTTGTGTTCTTGACTCGAAGATGAGTGGTGGCCATGGCAGTTGGCTAAGAGGTATGATGTGTTGTGTTCCCATGTGTTCATGGTGATTATTAATAAAAATATTAAGTGCCTAACAAGTGAAACAATGCCCATAAGATGATGCACCCCCTTTAAATAATAATTAAAGGATACATGACTAAAGTAATAAGGCAATTAATTAACACTTGTATTTTATGAAATGGGAACCCATAAACTTAGGATCCCCCTAAGTTTGAAGTATTAATAATTGTACATTTTTGTGATGGATTAATTAAGTGTTTAACCTTGGGTTTCTAAGTTTTAAGTGTGATTAATTAATGTCAATGAAGAGTGACTAATTTAAGTGCCCAAAATTTTGCCAACTCAACAACATTGGAAGCAGAGTGGTCATGGGATTTCTGAAAAGTGGTTGTAATAGAAAATCTGATCAATATTGAGGAAGCAAGCAATTTAAATTTTTGCCTTGATGCACAACTCATTTCTTTTTAGCACTCAATTTAAGGAGCGCCCTACATTGGATGCTTGAGTGTTTTGATGACTTCGAGAGAGCATCATTAATAAATGCTTATGGTTGAGAATGCTTGGTGAATCATTCAAAGGAGGGATGCACCCTCTTTCCTTGAGCCATTTTGGAAGCAGTTGGTAACTAATTACATTGTTTATTCATTGTTAAAACTTTCTCATGGATTTTGTTACTTGTAGCAAGTGGATCTAACCAACAACATTTGTTTATTATAGTTGAACTCTTCTCAAAGAGTTGGTTAGATGAGCATTGAGAACTATTATTGTATATTTCCCTTGGAGAAAAAAGTGGATCTAACCACTAGTTTGTTATTTCTAGAAAAATTAGTTGAGCAAATAGTGGATTAGAAAGAGAAATTGTTATTTTAATGTCAAGGAAGTTGAGTTACACTCTTTCTATAAAGAGTAGCCCTTCCTCATATATTTTCATGGTTGGATTGTTGGAGTTTTCCTCTCCTTGGACCTTAACGGATATATTTACTTGGAGCATATGTGAAGTGTAAGGGTTTTTTTTTATTTATGTGTGGCTTTATGGATCTAAATTGTTGTTGTGTGGATCTCTAAATGCTTGTGGATAAAGGCTATGGTATTCAAGATAAGGTGAAGAGTTGAGGTGCTACCCTTCAAGTAGATTAGATTTGTAGATTTTTATCTACCCTTAATCTTCTTATTTTAATCATTTAATGAGGAAACAAATTATGCATGTTATTGTTTGAATTCCTGCTTACTGAATGTCCTAATGGAATTTAATCGTGAGTAATAGCTGGAAGTAGAACCAAGCCACTCTTTCTTTCCATGTGTCTTGTGGTAATTTCCAGCCAAGTTTAAGATGAAATTGACATGAATAAATCAACACTCTTGGATTATCCTTTGACTCGATTTGCCCTGGTTGGTATAGGCACTAGTCTGATGATCTTTCCATCACTTTTATATTCTATACTACACTCATTTTGTTAAGGCTTACTCTCCTTGTGTCACATTGAGCCTCAATGCCATAGCCTTAGCAATCTTATGTGGGGATACCCCCCGTGAGTTCGAGAACAGATGACCTAGAGTGGAAGAGGGGTGGTGAAGTGGCAGTGGCCTCCCTCTTAGTTACCGTTGGGTTAGCATTATTCTTTTGGAATTTAATTCCATATGCTAAGTCGGGAAGTAACAGTGAGCAGGGCTAAGTCCCCCCTCTCTTTATGGTGGTTGCATCATTATCCAAGCTATGCTTCTTTACTAGCTCTCCTTTACTTTTTAGGATTTCTTTTCTTTGGATAACCTAGTTGATAACCTAGTTGAGTGTTTTGATGACTTCGAGAGAGCATCATTAATAAATGCTTATGGTTGAGAATGCTTGGTGAATCATTCAAAGGAGGGATGCACCCTCTTTCCTTGAGCCATTTTGGAAGCAGTTGGTAACTAATTACATTGTTTATTCATTGTTAAAACTTTCTCATGGATTTTGTTACTTGTAGCAAGTGGATCTAACCAACAACATTTGTTTATTATAGTTGAACTCTTCTCAAAGAGTTGGTTAGATGAACATTGAGAACTATTATTGTATATTTCCCTTGGAGAAAAAAGTGGATCTAACCACTAGTTTGTTATTTCTAGAAAAATTAGTTGAGCAAATAGTGGATTAGAAAGAAAAATTGTTATTTTAATGTCAAGGAAGTTGAGTTACACTCTCTCTATAAAGAGTAGCCCTTCCTCATATATTTTCATGGTTGGATTGTTGGAGTTTTCCTCTCCTTGGACCTTAACGGATATATTTACTTGGAGCATATGTGACGTGTAAGGGTTTTTTTTATTTATGTGTGGCTTTATGGATCTAAATTGTTGTTGTGTGGATCTCTAAATGCTTGTGGATAAAGGCTATGGTATTCAAGATAAAGTGAAGAGTTGAGGTGCTACCCTTCAAGTAGATTACATTTGTAGATTTTTATCTACCCTTAATCTTCTTATTTTAATCATTTAATGAGGAAACAAATTATGCACGTTATTGTTTGAATTCCTGCTTACTGAATGTCCTAATGGAATTTAATCGTGAGTAATAGCTGGAAGTAGAACCAAGCCACTCTTTCTTTCCATGTGTCTTGTGGTAATTTCCAGCCAAGTTTAAGATGAAATTGACATGAATAAATCAACACTCCTGGATTATCCTTTGACTCGATTTGCCCTGGTTGGTATAGGCACTAGTCTGATGATCTTTCCATCCCTTTTATATTCTATACTACACTCATTTTGTTAAGGCTTACTCTCCTTGTGTCACATTGAGCCTCAATGCCATAGCCTTAGCAATCTTATGTGGGGATACCCCCCGTGAGTTCGAGGACAGATGACATAGAGTGGAAGAGGGGTGGTGAAGTGGCAGTGGCCTCCCTCTTAGTTACCGTTGGATTAGCATTATTCTTTTGGAATTTAATTCCATTTGCTAAGTCGGGAAGTAACAGTGAGCAGGGCTAAGTCCCCCCTCTCTTTACGGTGGTTGCATCATTATCCAAGCTATGCTTCTTTACTAGCTCTCCTTTACTTTTTAGGATTTCTTTTCTTTGGATAACCTAGTTGTAAACCTATGCTAATGTCATTTTGTCACAAGTTGTTCTTGTACTAATTTTTCTTTTCATTTCATCTCATTTTAGTTGAGCAAGGGGGGCAAATTTTGCACCCTTTGTTTTGATTAGGCTATTATTTTTGGTTGAAGTCACTGGTCTCCTTGCCCTATTTTGGTGTTTAATAGACATTAATACCAATTCCAATTTCAATTTCAAATTCAGTTAGTGTCAGCATATGTGCACTAAAACATGGCAACAATCAATGCCAATTTTCTTTCTAAATTTTATGTTTGTGATACTCCAAAACATGAATTCAAGACCTTCACTTGTTAGGTGCCCACATAATATCAAGATATGAGAACATACAATAGCAATCAAGGCCCCAACATGTGTGATAATGCAGGCTCTGGCGATATGGAGGAACTATCTCTAACCATCTCAAAATGAAGTGATTTATGAATATATAGAAAGATATATTTTTTAATTCAAGACCTTCACTTGTTAGGTGCCCACATAATATCAAGATATGAGAACATACAATAGCAATCAAGGCCCCAACATGTGTGATAATGCAGGCTCTGGCGATATGGAGGAACTATCTCTAACCATCTCAAAATGAAGTGATTTATGAATATATAGAAAGATATATTTTTTAATTCAAGACCTTCACTTGTTAGGTGCCCACATAATATCAAGATATGAGAACATACAATAGCAATCAAGGCCCCAACATGTGTGATAATGCAGGCTCTGGCGATATGGAGGAACTATCTCTAACCATCTCAAAATGAAGTGATTTATGAATATATAGAAAGATATATTTTTTAGGTTCAACGCAAATAAACCAATGTTGTTCTAGCAAGCCCCAGGAAAAACAATTGTCTAGAGAACCAATGGTGCTACTACAGAAAAATAATGACACCATGACCAAAGCGTGTTAACTATAGAACTCTAAAGAAGATAACTAGTTTCATATGGCTTTCAAAACAATAGATGTGCCAATTGAGTGAGATTCACTTCGTACTTGAAGTTTAGGGTGCCCAATCAAACTCATGTGTTAGCTACTCTAAAACCAAACTTATGTGTTAGCTACTCTAAAACTATTTATTGTTCAAACTTTTTAGCTTGCGATCTATATCTTGGCCTTAATAATGCAAACTTGCTCCTCTCTTGTCATTATTTTGACAACCGCAATGTTACATGTATCTATATCTATGTTACATAAACTTCAAAAGAACCAGTATTTGTGGGTGTTGTTGCGATATCAAGTGCAAATCCAGGTAATCTTTAGTGGTATAGGGTTTCGGGCAGTTTAAGGTTGGTTTTCGGTGCGGTTCCTTCCCTTATTTCTTTTATTTTTTGTCGTTTTCTTCCTTTTGAGGGGATAGAGGACATCCCATGTGGATGTATTTGATGCGATAAAAGAACATACAAACTTGGCCTATGGAAGTGAACAACACACTCAATGTATAGCCATGCATCTTCTCTTGAGATTGGTCTCTTTGGGGGTGAGTTCCTCCTATTGGGCATAGCATTACCAACATCAAAGTTAAAACTTTATGGGAAATAACAAAGCGGCTAAAAAAGAACTAGAAATCATTTAGAAAAACTAGCCATGAGTTCCATAATTTCGGAGTCCCATCTCTTCAACACACACTTCGGACCTAATGCAATATGTAAGTGTTCCTTGCTGCAATTGGCATGATACAAGGACACTTGATATCCTGATCCTAACCAACAACCACCTTCTCTTCCCAACCAATCCAATCGTCTTCATGTACAGCAAGTTTAGGTTATCGTGGCAATTGTTTGACCTGGTTGTATCATTCACTACCCTCCTCTCCCCGAGAATGCTAACACTAGCCTCCAGGCTTCAGCCATAACCACCTTACAATTGCATTATCTTCCACCCGCAACAAATCTACCTATTCCAACCAAATTAACCCTTTCGCCAATTAGTCCCAAGCCAAGCCTACCTCTTGCACTGCCCTTATCCGTTTCCCCTAAAACCAATCTCGTTCCCTCCCTCAACCCACTATCAACTCTCAGACTGTGTTTCCCATTGAATATCCTGAAAACACTCTTTGTTTTCCAATTGCTAACAGTTACTGAGCAAACCAAGCGGAACTATTGTCCCGCAGCCTCATTTTTAAGGGATTATTTAAATTCGCCAAGCGGTATGACAAGGGTTTCATAGTTTCCGTCTACTGGCTACTTAATCCATGAAATTCAATTAGATGAAAATCATCAGTTAGAAAAAAATATACAGTAAAGAAAAAAAAACACTGCTTGACATGGCTTACCTTGCCAAGTGTGTAAGCGAGAGCCGAACCTGCGACCCCTGCTCCCACAATGATAACATCTGTCCCTCCTTCAGCAGCTTCGATGGTGCCATTGTCATCTGCTAATTTCTCCAAACTTTTGGTTTGCGTTCGTCGTAATCCATCCGATCTGTGTTTCCACCTGCTGAAAATTATATAGTAGGACAGTAGTACAGAAACAAAGCCAATGGCTACCGTAATCACCACCATATGATGCTCCATCGTAGACCACAATATCAATCCATGTGCTTGTTGAGGCGTCCCTAGTGGTAATGGCAATAGCGATTTCTCCGATTCGTGGCTGACCTGCATATGTAGTAAATCTTGGGAGAGCGATCGACGAGTAACGTGGCTAGAGCGTTGACAGCTGGGAAGTTTCTTCGTTTGTAATAGGTTCCAAGTTCGAGTGTTAATGAGAGACGCCGAGATTGAAGTAATTACTCTCAGTTGCTCCGCTCCGTCGCTGCTTTCATTGCCCCTCCCTACGCTCCTGCTTGTTAATTATTTGTCAACTACGTAAAAGATTGTAATGTTGTATAAAATTTTATATTTGTCTCGCCTATTTAAATAAATAAAAATAAATTACTTTATATTTTTTCACCTATTTAAATAAATAAATAAATTTAATTTAGTTTGTGATTGATTAAAATATTTTTATAAAACTAGTTTTTATTATTAAAAGTATTTATTTTTGTTACATAAAAAACTTAAAATAAAAATAATAAAACCTTTACTATACACTTTATAAACAACCTATTATAAAATATTATTGATAGCAGAGTAATGTCGTTTTATCAGATTTTTTTTAAATTAAAGAATAATAAAACTAATTTTTATTTATGGTTCTGATAGTAATTATATTTATTTGTCAATTTATGCTAATTTATGTTAGTTTATTTGATGAAGGTGTGGATCTCTTCATTAAAGATGAGTTGGTCAAGTAGAAATACCAAAAATCTAGCGGTAAGCATCATGTACATATAGTCATGGCTTTTGAACTTGGGTAGGGACACAAATAGCCTAGTGCCCCCACCAATCAGCCTAAAAAAAAAAATTTATTATTTTATTAATTCTTGTATTTATATTTGTTTTTATGAAATTGTAAAATTTAATATTTTGAAAATAATTTAATAACATGGTTCATATATTAATAATAATAATATGAGATGATAATATTACAATATTAAATAATAACAATTATATATATATTTTTATGTATGATGGAACATCGCATGATGGTACTCGAGGTAAACCATTTTTATTAATATTTGTGATTGATTAAAATATTTTTATAAAACTAGTTTTTATACATTTTACAAACAACCTATTATAAAATATACACTTTATAAACAACCTATTATAAAATATTATTGTTAGGAGAGTAATGTTGTTTTATAAGATTTTTTTTTAAATTAAAGGATAATAAAACTAATTTTTATTTACGGTTATGATAATAATTATATTTATTTGTCAATTTATGCTAATTTATGTTAGTTTATTTGATGAAGGTGTGGATCTCTTCATTAAAGATGAGTTAGTCAAGTAGAAATACCAAAAATCTAGCCATAGGCATCATGTACATATAGTCATGGCTTTTGAACTTGGGTAGGGACACAAATAGCCTAATGCCCCACCAATCAGCCTAAAAAATATTTTTATTATTTTATTAATTCTTGTATTTATATTTGTTTTTATGAAATTGTAAAATTTAATATTTTGAAAATAATTTAATAACATGGTTCATATATTAATAATAATAATATGAGATGATAATATTACAATATTAAATGATAACAATATATATATTTTTATATATGATAGAACATCGCATGATGGTACTCGAGGTAAACCGCCATGATTACAGGGCATAATTATTTATTAATTTAAATAAATAAATATTAAAATATTTTTATAAAACTAGTTTTTATTATTAAAAGTATTTGTTTTTGTTACATAAAAAAAAAAAAAAAAACCCTTTACTATACACTTTATAAACAACCTATTATAAAATATTATTGATAGCAGAGTAATGTTGTTTTATCATATATTTTTTTAAATTAAAGGATAATAAAACTAATTTGTATTTATGGTTATGATAATAATTATATTTATTTGTCAATTTATGCTAATTTATGTTAGTTTATTTGATGAAGATGTGGATTGCCTCATTAAAGATGAGTTAGTCAAGTAGAAATACCAAAAATCTAGCCATAGGCATCATGTACATATAGTCATGGGTTTTGAACTTAGGTAGGGACACAAATAGCCTAGTGCCCCACGAATCACCCTAAAAAATATTCTTATTATTTTATTAATTCTTGTATTCATATTTGTTTTTATGAAATTGTAAAATTTAATATTTTGAAAATAATTTAATAACATGGTTCATATATTAATAATAATAATATGAGATGATAATATTACAATA